>JAOTQR010077060.1:0-12496 GCA_025774065.1 Solanum ossicruentum
ATATGATATTATCTCTATAGTTTTGGGGATGACCAAGCCTAGCTTACGAAGATGTTGGCTTAGGTAACCTTATTGAGGGGTTGATACCTCGATCTCCTAGATTGGGGGGTGGTAGGCTCGGGTAACCTTGTTGGGGGTTTATACTCATAAACCTTGTTACGGGGTTTGTACCCATCAACCTTGTTGGAGGGGAGGGTTTGTGCTCCATCAACCTTGTTGGGGGGTTTGTTCTCCATCAACCTCATGAAGTGGGTTGTATCTCATGTGCCTATCCATAGGGGTGGTAGACCTTAGATTGCACTAATAATGGTCACTTCTTACACTTACTCTATGATTCATATAAGCATGGTTTACCATGAACACCTTTCATGCATGCCATATTGCTATATGTATTCATTGCCTATGCTTATGCATTTCGATTATGTTGCTATCACTTGTTTCATTACATCTTACATACTTATTACATTCAAACTTACTAATGCATACTCTATGCCCACATGATGCTGCCATGTAGGAACCAATGCACCGCTTTTCCATCCTCTTCCACGTGGCTAGTATGATTGACTCTCAAGCTTTTGGTGAGTCCTTCATTCTGGGGATGTTGCTTATGATGTCTTGCTATGTAACTAAGACTACATTTCTTTTATTTAGGTTTTGACTACGAGGATGAGCCTAGTTGCTTATTGTGGTCCCCGCTTATATCTATATAGTAGAAGTGTTGTTGGACATGTTATGTATCTATGCTATGAGTCTTAACTCTCTTGTTTCTTGATGTTATGATATGGAAATTTACCATTAGCCTCAATTCACTTATTTAAGCTTATCTCTCATTGTCATTTTAATTGCTTCTGCAACCAAGGATTTGTAATGATATGCTATAAGGCTTGTTTGGGTTCTTTCGGGTTCCGTATTCGCCGATCATGTCTAGGCCCTAGGCTTCGGTCATGACGTTTTCAACTCTGGAACACCTTTTACGACCTTCTCCATGGGGTGTACTCCAGACTACTGCTCGTAAACCCTCTCTTAAAACCAGGACTAAGGACCTATTTCACTTTCAAAATTTCTGGGTGTTAGAGAAAGGGTGCCACGTGAATTTAGTATCTAAGTAATTCGTGAAAATCCTATCCAAAATGGAAGGCCTAAAAAGAAGTTTAAATCTCCAAAATGGGAGGCCTGTAAGGAGAAGTATGATTTACCTTTCAAAAGTATACCACCTTTTTTTTGCTGTAGGGATAACATTGGGATTCCAAGTGATAGCTCGCTTGGTCTTATATTGACAAGCCCTAGGAGGGTACTCTTGGCATGACTGACACTTGAAGAACCATTGCTGATTCCCCAAGAGAACCACCTAGCATTATCATCACATTAACTCAACTGCGGAAGAAAGAACTCAAAATACAAAGGCATCATTAAGATCAACATAACTCTATTATCTCAAAACTTCAAAAGAATGAGTTTAGAATTACAAATACTTATTAACATCCTCTACTCAGTGTCTACAAAGCCGTTACTCCTACATCTAGATGGTGCCATGAAAGGCCATGGATACCAAATCAAAGAAAGGAAAAATAATTACTAAATCAGCTCATAAGATAAAAGAGTTCCTTAAAAAGCAAAGAGGGCTCACCAACTCTTGAAATGTACTGATCCGGACTTCAACGATGCGCAGGCTGAAGTCCTCTATCACCTATATCTACATCATAAAATGATGCAGGCCCAAATGGATGTCAGTATATAGAATATACTAGTACGTAAAATAGCTCGAGAAAGTAAAGCTCAACTCACCTACCACGACTCAGAATCTCATGCTCAATTAATTTCATGCAAGTTTAAAGTAAATCATTCTTTTAAAAGTAAACTCAATAGGATTATACTCATCTTAAAATGTTATGCTCAATTAATGTTGCTTGGTAGTTTCTCTTAACTGACATCCAATCCCATCACCTTTAGTTTTGATGAAGCACAATGAAGGCAACGTTGTTGCCATGCTTGCCCTTAACTTCCCATGGAAAAGGACGATCAACTCTGTCTTGGATCTATAGTAAATGTCTATTTGCGAGACAAGTGTCGCCAGAACTAGCTGTAATGACTATCCTACACTACTAATATAGTTTTGTGGGTTAAAACAAATGTATACTCGGTCCCCACTTGATGCTCGATACTTCTCCCAAGACTAAAACATGCTCAACTCATCAATCAACTTAATCCTGAATACTCAATCAGTCAACTCAAACCTCGATGCTTAATCAATCAACTCAAATCTCAATGTTCAGCTCAACTTAGTGTCTTATTAGCTTAATCAGTAAGTATAAACAATCAAAATTGACTCAAACTCAAATCCCCATTTAGGCTCACTCAATTAACTCATCATATAGTGTAAACAAGATACTCATGTGTAGTAACAAATGTGACTCAATGCAAAATGCTTCTCATACTCAATAATACTCATATTATTCAACTCATATACTCAACCTCATAGAATTTCATAAAATCATGGTATTTACGGTTCATTCTATCAAGTATAAAATACATATATGAATCTCATATCAACACTCATACAATGTGGCAATTATCTCATGTAGTACAATAAGTCCTCATGATGAATTCAAGTATTTAGTGTTGTGGTATTAGATTTCCCAAATGTCAACTCTTTTCCCAATCTTGACTCAACATGATGAAAGGGGCATGTGAAGAAAGGAATTTCACACTTTGGTAAGCCATACATACAGGAAGAAATAGTCGAACCTCAACTGATTCTTGCACTAGAATTTAAAACTCTAGCTCCTCTTGCTCCTCAAATTCTCTCAAGAAACTCCCCAAGTTGTATAATGATGAACGAATACCCCTACGATTTGTTTGAATTCTTTATATAAGCCTAAAAACACACAAGGATTTAATGAAAAGTTCACAGAATAGACGAAAATACCCCTCTTAAAAGCTATCTTCTAGGTCTATGAGACCCCATTTACGAGTTGTAGAGCATTTTACAAGTTGTAGACTACCTTCGTAGACTGGAAGTCCAAAAATTTGAGCTACTAGATGTTGGCATGAGACCTCTGTCTACTAGTCATAGACCATTCTATGAGTTGTACGAAACCATTTGTGAAAAAGGGGATCTGAAGTTGGGCTTATTAGAATTTGTTATGAAACCCCTCTCTATGAGTCATAAAATCCTCTTGTAGAACTATTTCTGCAGATATTTCTCATATTTTCCTCAGCATATCCTTCAAATTTACCCCAAACCAGGTAGAAGGAATTAAGGGGTGTTACATTGTCTCTCCTTTTGGATTATTTATCGTTGAATGAAGAGAAATCTAGGGGTTTAGGTCAAGAGACGAATCTCCCAGGGACTCCAACAATCAACCAGACCTCAACTCACTCATGAGATCAATTTATCAAGGAATACAACAAGTGAAACAATTAAACAGTTAACAAATTACATTAGTCCTCACTCGGACTATAGAACTCTATAATCTATCATATAAAGAATGAAAGACGAACTCATGGAATGAGAATTCAAGAATTTAGAGGAAAACTTCATTACCATCAACTCTCCCATCATCAGTAAGTCAGAATAAGTGAGGGTATTTGGCCTTCGTATCCTCCTCCTCGTTCCACGTAGCTTCTTTTACAAATTGGTTTCTCCACAGTACTTTGACCGATGATCTCTCTTTGGTTCTCAACTTTCAAACCTGACGATCAAGGATTTGGATAGGAATCTCCTCATTGCTCAGGTTGTCTTTCACTCCTATACTCTCAACAGGCACAACCAATGATCTCCCAAACACTTCTTGAGCATGAAAATGTGGAAAACTAGATGGATGGCTTCTAACTTTGATGGTAGCTATAACTTAAACGCTATGTTGCCACTCTCTTTACGATCTGATAAGGACCAGTATACCTCATACTCAACATCCTCAGCCTTTCTCGAATGATTTTCACCTTCTCCATAGCTTGATGAACAAAATCCGATCAAATCAACTCTGCTTCACCTACCTCAAGCCATTTAATCAGATACCTACACCTCCTCCCATAGAGTGCCTCATATGCGGCCATCTAAATGCTCAAATGGAAGCTATTATTGTAAGTAAACTCGATCAAAGGCAAATGGTCATCCTAATTACCTTTAAAGTCAATGGAAAAGGCTCTCTATGTATCCTCTAACGTTTGAATATATGATTTTCTTGGCTATCCGTCTGTGGGTGAAAAGCAGTGCTGAGGTGCACCTTTGTACCTAAACCCTTCTGAAAAGAGCTCCAAAACTAAAAAGTGAATTGAACTCCTTTATATGAGATAATAGACAAAGGGACTCCATGCAGTCTAACAATCTCTTTTATGTATTATCGAGCATAATCCTTTGCAGTGTCAGTCATCCTTACTCCCAACAAGTGTGTAGATTTTGTCATCCGATCAACTACTACCCAAATTGAATCGTGCTATCTACAGGACCTCGGTAAACCTGTGACAAAGTCCATGTTTATCATCTCCCATTTCCACTCTGTAATCTCAAAGTTCTGAGCTACTCCACATGGACTTTGGAGCTCAACTTTAACTTGTTGGCAATTCGGGCACTTGGAAACAAACTCAGCAATGTCTCTCTTCATTCTACTCCACCAGTAGACTTCTCTCAAGTCATGATATATCTTGGTGGACCCTGATGGATAGAATATCTAGAATTGTGGTCCTCTGCCATGATCCTCTCTCGTACACCATCAATATCCGGAACACACAGTCTGCCTTGATACCTTAATACTCCATCTCCCCATTTGGAGAAAGCCATCATCTTCTACTTATGCACATCCTCCTTCAACTGTAATAAGATAGGATCTTGATCTTGCTTCTCTTTGGCCTCCACTAATAGAGATGGTGCAAATCCATTATGGAGAAGAACTCCTCCTTCACCTGATTCATATAATTAGACTCCCAATGGTGCTAGTCTATGAATCTCTTTGGCTAACTCTCTCATCTCCTTCTCCACATAGGTAGTGCTTCCCATGGATAACTTACTAAGAGCATCAACAACCATATTAGCTTTACCTAGGTGGTAGAGGATACTCATTCTTCCAGCTCCTCTGTCTCAACCTAAGCTCCTTTTGGATGAAGACATATTGCAAGCTTTTGTGGTCTGTGAATACGTCGACATGTGCTCCATATAAATAATGGCGCCATAGTTTGAGAGTAAACACCACTATTGCCAACTCTATGTCATGAGTGAGAGTTCTTCTCATGCACCTTAAGCTATCTAAAAGCATAGGAAACAACCTTTCCTCTATGCTTAACACACATCCCAATCCTACCCTTGAAGCATCGTAGTAAATCACATATCCATCTGTCCCATCAGGTAAGGTCAATACTAGTGCCATAGTTAACCTTGTCTTCAGCTCTTGGTTAGCTTTTGAAAGCTTTTCTCACACTCTTCAGACCATTGAAATTTGACCTTTTTCTGAGTCAGTTTGGTCAATGATGTGGATATAGAAGAAAACTTATCAACAAATCTGCAGTAATAGCTAGCCAATCCTAGAATACTCATATCAATCGGGTGGGTTGGTCTAGGCCAGTTCTTGACTGCTTCGATATTTTGAGTATTCACTCGAATCCCATCTCCAGAAATCACATGACCTAGGAAGGCCATGAACTTGAGCCAAAACGCAGACTTAGAAAACTTTGCATGTACCTCATTATGTACGAGCATCTGCAAAGCGATCTTGAGGTGATTGGCATGCTCTTCTTCATCTTCGGAATACACCAAAATATCATCAATGAACACGATCATGAACGTGTCAATATATTGTCTAAGTACTCTTTCAATCAGATCTACTAAGGCTGCAGGTGTAGTTGTCAATCCAAAAAACATCACCAAGAACTCAAAGTGACCATATCGAATTCGAAAAGTAATCTTCAGAATGTCACATTCACTTACTTTCAATTGGTGATAGCTTGATTTGAGGTCTATCCTAGAGAAAATAGTGGCACCTTGAAGTTGGTTGAACAAATCATCAATCCTCGGGAGGGGTGGTACTTATTCTTGACTGTCACGTTATTCAACTGGCGATAGTCAATACACATCCTCAGAGAACCATTCTTTTTTCACACAAACAAGACTAGAGAACCCCATGAAGAGATACTTGGCCTTATAAATCCCTTTTCTAGCAAATCCCTCAATTGTTCCTTCAACTCTTTCAACTCTGCATGGGCCATTCTATATGGCGGAACAGAAATAGGTTAGGTGTTAGAAAGATAATCAATTTCAAAGTCAATCTCCCTATCAGGAGGGACTCTAAGCAGATCATCAGGAAACACACTAGGAAACTCGCTCATAATCAGGATAGACTCAAGAGAAGAGGGCTCAACATCATCAGTTTTGACTCACACAAGGTGATGGATATATCCCTTAGAGATCAATTTTTGGGCTTTGAGGTAAGAAATAAACTTACTCTTTGGCACAACAGAATCTCCTTTCCACTCAATAATAGGCTCATTCAGAAGCTAGAACTTGACAATCCGAGTTCGGGAGTCAACAGAGGCATAACACGGATGAAGCCAGTCCATACCAAGGATCACATCAAAATCAACCATCTCTAACTCAATCAAATCAACAAAAGTATCTTTATGATAAATGGACACCACACAATCTCTATAGATCCTCTCAGCTCGAATGAACTCATAACAGGAGTAGAAATAGAAAATGGCTCAAAATAAGTACTCGGGAAGAATCTCGAATCTACTCACCACATTGGCATCACAAAAGAACAAGTTATACGTGGATCAAGAAAAACATAGAAAGGAAAGGTAAAGACTAGAAGCATACACTTTACAACATCTAGTGCAACCTCTTAGTCCTGTCGGTTGCCCATCCCATATAGACCGTTTATCCCATCGCCTTCCCCTGGTGCAGTACCTCTCTGGATACCCTCACTGGTAGTGTTGTGGTAGAAGATTAGGCCTTATTGCCCCACATCGAACACTCCCTCTAAAAATGTTCCGATTGGCCACACTTTTAGCAACCATTCCCTCCCTTTGTAGATTCTCCTAGATGCATCCTGCCATAATTTATATAAGGTGGCTTCCCATTAGAGCTAAGGGTCACACTTGTTTGGTACTGTACATCCTATGGATTAAAGTTTGGCTGACCTTGGGACCTCTTATCATACTTGTAGCTCGGGGCTAGTGCACTGGCTGAAGATGGTACCTATCTAGAGGACCTCTTCTAGAAATAGGACTTATCTCCCTTACCCTACTTGGCTTTATTGGGCTCAGGCCTTGCTGACCTGGCCTTCTTACTCAGATGATCCTCTCTTTCTTTCTTCTTATCCTTCTCAGTCAGGTGCGCATAAACCATCATTCTAGAAATATCCATACTTGGGTTCAATAATACTATCGTGCACTCTCTCTTCACCTGTCTTCCCAACACAAACACAAATTTCCTCATTCTTGCTCTAACGTCTTGGACCATCTCTGGGGCACACCTGGATAGTTAGAAGAATTCTAGGCTATATTCTTTAATAGTCAGCCCCTCTTATTTCAGATTCACAAACTTCTCAACCTTCCCCTCTCTGAACTCCTAAGGGAATAAGTGATCAAGGAAGACACTCTCAAACTCATCCCAACCAAGGAACTCAGTATCATCACCTAGACTCTCTTCTTACTAATTGTACTAAACATTAGCCACATCTTTGAGCTGATAGGCAGCAAGCGCTACTTCCTTAGTCCCAGTCACATGTATAGTTTTTAGCACCTTCCATATCTCATCAATGCTGTGTTGAGGGCCCTCCTCAACTTTGGACCCAGTGAAGACAGGTGTGTTCATCCTTAGGAAGTCTCTCACTTTGGAGGCAATCGTTGGCTCATGGGTCCTAAAACTAGGAGTCTTTGAGCCCTGGTACCCGCTCTGGGCATCTACCAGCTGTGTGAGTATGGCGATAGCTCCTCTGAAGTTAGAATCTATAGTAGTAGTAGATGGAGCGGTAGGTGTCACAAGAACATCAGTAGTCTGGGCCAGTCAACCCCGACCCTTTGTTTCTATCTTAGGAGGCACCTTAGGTTCTCAGCATTACTAGCAGAGGCATTACTTTGGGTTGCGCTATGTCTAGGAGGCATGATCTACAAGCACGTAATGCATGAGTTAGAAAAGAGTTTGTAGAATTGGAATTCTATTGCATGAACTCAAAATACAAGAAAAGGGTAACAATTCCTAATATCCTATAGCCTCTCGCTTATGAAGTGTGGTGCACAATACACCCATAAATAAGACTCTATTAGAAACAACTTCATAGATTCCCTAGGACTCTTGAACTATGTGCTTTGATACAAAATTTATCACACCCCGAGAGGGTCCCCTTGGTGTGGCCAACACTTGAAGAACCATTACTGATTCTCCAAGTTAACCACCTGGCCTCATCCTCAGATCAACTCAAAAACAGAACAAAGAACTCAAAATAGAAATATATCATTATGATAAACATAACTCTATTATCTCAAAGCTTCAAAAGAATGATTTCAGAAAACAAAACACTTATTAACATCCTCTACCAGTGTCTACGAATTGAAGCCTCTAATCCTCAACCTAGATGGTCCCATGATAGGATATGGACACCCAACTCAAAGAAAGTAAAAAAATAAACTAAATCAACTCATAAGATAAAAGAGCTCCTCCGAAAAATAAAGAGGGCACACCAACTATGAAAGTGTATTGATTCGGACCTCGTTAATGCATGAGCTGAAGTCTTCTATCACCTGTATCTACATCATAAAATGATGCAGGCCCAAATGGACATCAGTACACAAAATATGTTGGTGTGTAAAATAGCTCAACAAAGTAAATCTAAACTCACCACCTTGACTCAACATCTTATGTTCAACTCAGTACATGCAAGTTTAAAATAAATCATGCTTTTAAAAATAAACTTAGTAGGATTAGACTCATTTTAAAATGTCATGCTCAATCAATATTTCTTGATAGTTTCTCTTAACTGATATCCAATCCCATCACCTTTAGTTTTAGTAATGCACAATGAAGGCAATGTCGTTGCCATGCCTATCCTTAACTTGCCACGAAAAAGGGCGATCAATTCTCTCTTGGATCTATAGTAAATGTCCACTTGTAGGAGAAGAGTCGCCAGAACGAGCTGTAACGACTATCATACGCTGCTAACGTAGTTCTATGGGTTAAAGTAAATATATAGTCGCTCCTCGCTCGATACCCGATACTCCTCCAAAGACTAAAACATGCTCAACTCATCAATCAACTCAATCATCAATACTCAATCAGTCAACACAAACCTCAATGCTCAATCAATCAACTCAAATCTCAATGCACAACTCAACTCAATGTCTTATCAGCTCAATTAGTCAATGCAAACAATCAAACTTGACTCAAACTCAGGTGGTCATTTTAACTCACTCAATTACCTCATCATTTAGTTCAAACAAAATACTTATGTGTAGTAATATGTATGACTAAATACGACATATTTCTAATACTCAATAGTACTCATATTACTCAATTCAGATACTCAACCTCAACCTCATCTCATTAACATACATAGAATTTTATAAAATCATGGAATTTTGAGTTCATGCTATCAAGTATAAAATACATATATGAATCTCATATCAACACTCATGCAATGTGGCAATTATATCATGTAGTACAATAAGATCTCATTATGAATGCAAGGATTTATTGTTATGGTATTTGAATTTCCCAAATCTCAACTCTTTTCACAAACTTAACTCAAGATAAATAAAGGGGCATGTGAAAAAAGGATTTTCATACTTTTGTAAGCCTTATATACCTGGGAAAGGAAGAAACAGTCGAACCTCAGCTGATTCGTGCACTAGAATTTGAAACCCTAGCTCCTCTTGCTCCTCCAAAGCTCTCAAGAACTCCTCAAGGTGTAGAATGATGAACAAATACCCCTAGGGTTTATTACAAGACTTTATACAAGCCTAAAAATGCACAGAAGGCTTGGAATGGACAAAAATAGCCCTCTTGAAAACTGACGTCTGGGTCTACGAGACCCTATCTATGAGTCATAAAGTATTCTATTAGTTATAGACCACTTCTTGTAGACTGGAAGTCCAAAAATCCGAGTCACTGGATGTTAGCACGAGACCTCTTTCTACAAGTCGTAGACAATTTTATGAGTCGTAGGAGACCTTGCATGAATAATGGGATCTGAAGTTGGGCTTGCTGGAATTTGTCACGAAACCCCTCTTTTTGAGTCGTAAAGGGTTTGACAAGTCGTAAACTCCTTTCGTACACCTATTTTTGCAACCTTTCCTTAGATATTCCTCAATGTTTCCTACACATTTACCCCAAACTAGGTAGAAGAAATTAGGGGGTGTTACATATATATGTCGATTGAGGTCACATCCACACTATATATGAGCATTATTGCATTTGATGCATCATTGATTTCATGGCATATTGTTATATACTCATCTTTGGATATATACTTCTCTCTATATTACGTGTCCTTTTATCTCACATTGAATGTAGGTTTGATAAGTTATATGCATTGCATACCCACAGACTTAGTATGTTTATAACGAATACTTTTTGCCTACACATCTAACTATGTAGGAAATGAAGAGTACATTCATCCACCTTCGGTCAACTGAATTTACTTTGAGATACTTGTTGTGGTGAGTCCTATCTTCTATGGACAATCCACCATTCCTCTATCTTATGTTACTTTTGCTTATGTTATCTTTACTTTGAGGGTGAGCCCAGAACATGTCCTGGCCCCCATCCCATCTTATGACTAGAGGTATTGTTGGACATCTTGTAGACTCTTGTATTGACATATGCTATGTGTTGTATTCAGATTTCATGATTATGGTTATCTATTGGATATGACTACTATGGACTGATTATGAGAATTATGATAAGTATGTATGTTTTTATGTGGAAATGTGGAAGATCTTAAGTCCCATACTTCCTCCATAGAGTGAGTCATACTTACCCGCCCCTTAGTTCTTATGTGCTATGGCTATGTGAATCCATGTTAATCCTTTATCCCTATGACCTCCCTATAACGCGAGTCCTACTTTCCCATCCCTTAGAACTATATGCTTACTATTTGTATATATGCTTCCGAACTGATAATTTGAATTTGGATACTTGAGGCTTGTTTGGGGACTTTGGGTTCCCATTTGCCATGTCACTCCTAGACCCTAGGTCTGGGTCGTGATATAAGACTTCAGTCTTCTTCTCAATTTTGATTGTAATTTTATCTTCATATTATGTATTGCTCATAACACTCCAATTTATTTATAATTTTATAATACTTTCCATGAAGTGCATGTGCAACACACGTGTCCAGAACTAGTATAGCTAAAAGTGGAAAGATCCTAACGTCAAAGTTGGATTACCTTCTTACCCTTATGCCATTACTTATTTTCCTTATGACATCTTTAAAGTTGGGTTACTATTTTTTCCTACATCATATTATAATATAATGAAAGTATCTAATTATCTATCACTATTCATGTAATATTTACATTGCAATTAAATTCATTGAATACTAATTATGTTAATAATTGTTGTGTTACCGTTTCTAAGATGTATGTCTTTTGATTATTTCCAAAAATTAATTAATGTCAATAAGTTTTTATGCATGGATCATTACTTGAGAGCAAATTTTAACAATTCCCATATATTTAATCTTCTCATTCTTCATTTCATAATCTTGACCTTTCAATTTTTTCAAACAACAGAGAGAATTAAATCACCTTGTAAAATTTAAATGTGGCCAAAAATATCGTACAATATAAATTAACATAGCAGACCAAAAGACTGTTACATATAATAAATTTATTTCAAAATAACAGTTCATGATAAACGTATTTATTCTGTATCTTAATACTATTCATTACCTATAGGATTAGTATATTTATGTTAGTAAATTAAATTTTTAAAAAATGAGAATATAAATGAGTAATTATTCCTTGAAGACAAGAAATTAATAGATACGTGTATATTTTAAAGTTAATGTTCATGTTTTTATTTTGGTTTTAATAGTTTTTTACCTTTCAAATTTTTATGTGACTTTTCATGTTACTACAATCTTATCCTATAAATTTACCTCTTTCAAAAAGGATTTTTATGTGATATTCTTACAATTCTTATGTGTAGGAGCTATTAACTAGTAAAATAAATGTCATGATTTGTGGCAAAAGTTGTGAGGTATCCCTTATATAGTCATGTGGATAGATAAGAATTAAATTACTAAAACATGCATTTCTTCAAGTCTGGTAATTCTGTTAAGAGTACTTACATGCATTTATTCATCGTAGAGTAGAATTCACCAATATGTATGCATACATATTGGTGAGTATGGTAAAACTAATGTTATAATTTGTGGCGAAAGTTGTGAGGTATCCCTTATAAAGTCATGTGGATAGACAAGAATTCAATTACTGAAACATGCAATTCTTCAAGTCTGGTATTTCTGTTAAGAGTACTTACATGCATTTATTCATTGTAGAGTAG
>JAOTQR010077061.1:0-12496 GCA_025774065.1 Solanum ossicruentum
CCAAAGGATGGACTATACATCCAAATACCCAATCAAAAATATATAAATAATCAGAGTTATTAGAAGCTAACTATTCATGGTTCCTACAACCCCAAGTTGTGGGGGTTTAGCTACTCATGGCTAAGGTGAAATCACCAACAATGAATAAAATATATATGGTTGAGAGTTTACCCCAAAGAAAATGAAGAACTATAACCACCTTGATGTTGAAAGTACAAGATTGAATAATGAAGTTGAATTACAAGTGATTTTAGATCCCCCAAATTGGGTCTTCAAAGTGAAAATCTAAATCTACACTAAACCCTAGAAAATTCTCTCAAATGTTCTAAGAGTATTCTGGAATATAATGTTTGTGATTTCTCTTTTTCAAAAACTATATCATAAACTATTTATACTATTTACAAAATGACCCTAAAAATAAAATAGAAAATCCAGCTGGCAGCAGATATGACTTGCAGGTATGACTCATAGGGTGACCTACGAGTCATAATCGACTTTTGTAGTCAGCACTTGGTATTTTGAACTTGACTGCTATGATTCATGCTACGAGTCGTTGCCTGGTCTATGACTCATAGGGTCTTCTCATAGTCCATGGTTGTAGTTTTTGGTCCAACTTTCAATCTCTCTAGAAATGGCTACGAAACCCAGCTCTACGAGTCGTAGTGAGACCTATTCCTTGTAGGTTGGTCTCGTATAGCTGACCTTCACTTCTCGGATTTCTGATTTTTTCACACTGGAAATCACTACGAGGGCACACTATGATTCATAGCTTGGGCTACGACTCGTATGGCGGCTCGTATATCTTGAACTTTGTCAAAATCTGCAATTTTCTCCCAAAATCATGCCAAACTGTATTTTCTGCACAAGTAACACAAAAACACATAAAACCCATAAAAAGTCGCATTAAGAACTTGCAAAATTCCTTGTTTTAGGCATTAGATGTGGTGTATTTTGATAGCACATCAACACCCTCAACTTAGAAATGTTGCATGTCCTTAAGCGACAACTCAATCTAAATAGACAATAAGCAATACATAGAAATCATTCCAATGGCATATATTTCTCTCAATGTCAACTCAGGTACCCAACTCTCATTTTCAAAACCTGACTGAGTAGATACCAAGCAAATCAAGGCACATTTATGCATCTGACAATCCAACTATGACAAACTAAGGAGTATCTACAATCCACAATCACTGAAAAAGTCATATGCCAATCATGAAATGCAAATGACCTCGCAGAAAAGAAGTCCCTCTATTTCACTCAGTAAGCAATCAAAGAAGGTTGAGGGACTATGCAAGCATACTCACCTTCGCAAATGAGATCCATGCATGATGACCAACACTATAGGCTTGGCCATATACTCTCTCTGGACTATTGCTTAGTTAGATCAGAATTACTTTAAGACTTAATAGGCTTGTAACGTCAGCTCATAGGGCTTCGGTAAGGTACTTTGGGCAATTAGTGACTAAAACTCATCCTTGAATCATGTTTTTCAACACTTTCACCTTAACAATTCAGCCATTTTCATTTTGTCCTCCCTTATTTTTCATTTTCAAGCTTTTTCGGGTAATTTCTTTTCCTTTTTCAGTTGTGCCTCATTTTTGAACTCATTTTGCTATTCTTTTCATTCTAAGGCAATTTTTCTTCTTTTTCTCTTACCCGACACATGATGTTCTCTTCTTTCTTTCATTCCCACCTAATTACCTCATTTTTGCTACTATACCTCAACATAAACCACCCTTAACTTAGGTGTTTGGCCTGAGGTGAAGTACACAAATCCATTCCCTAAACCAGGGCTACCTTTGGTAGCCACCCTCAACTTAGGCTTTTTGCCTCAATCAAGGTTCACATGTTCAAGGACAGATCAGGGCCAATATCAAGTTTTTGAACTACAAAAGGCTAGGCTAGCTAGGCATCAAGAAAGAAAAAGGGCATGTAAGAATCAAACATTTGGAATAAGGAGCAAACTCCTTCATTAGGTAGGTCATTTAGGAAAAAGTGGACTAAATTAAAGAACAATGGTCTAAGATCCTTTCCTAATCAACATAATCTCCAATCCAATCTCAGAGTAACAAGACAAGTTCTAAATCAGTATACAATGCATGAATACGACAAAATTAGCTCACACAAATATATGGCATTGCATATACAATCAACATAGACTCACAGGTCTTGATTCAAGCATCAACTTTCCTTCTCTTCATCAGAACAAACATTGCCAAACTAATCACAGGCCAGATTGCAATAGTAACCAACAATCCCAAAAATTTTGTGGGTACCCATTTTTCAAAAAATTCAATAAAACCATTCAAGACTATATACATGCCAAAAAATCATAATCGCCATATATCTACAAATTATCTACAACACCTAAACATGCTGGTTCAACAAAAAGTAAATCATCCTCAAGGAAAAAGAAACAAGACAAGAAAACCTTAAGATATCAAACATAGGGTAGTTATGGACTAAAGGCTACTCAGAATTCACCCTAGTCCATAGCTCCCCATACCTCACAAAAAAATTGATGCTTCATCCTCAAAGTAGACATATGTATAAGAAAAACTAAAATAAAAATCAATCATCCAAAATAAGACATCCAAAATAAAGATAAAACAAATTATCCAAAAAACCACGTTAAAAACATAGTGTCTAAATGAGAACAAAGTATCCAAAAGTAGTAAGCATGGGGGCCAAAGTAGCAAATATGTGGTGCTCAAGCACCGGCATCCGTCTGGTCTTGGGGCTCTCTCTACTCCTGGGTGATCTAGGCTACAACTGAACTCGAGGTGCTAGCTCCATGTAAACACTGCTGCTCCCGAACCTTCCTCTGCTCCTCTGTCAGTATAGACTCTCTCACCACCAAGTCAGTAAGGGCCTCCTCTAACTGTGCCTCCTCCTCAGTAGTCCTCGGTCTCTTCTAGGCCATATATGCATCAGCTCCCTCCAAAGGCCTCTTCCCGTGGGCACGTGGGCAATCCTCGAATAAGTCAATCAGGTCCTCACCCTCAGGTACTTCCTCTAAGGCTGCTATCGAGCAAGTAATGATGACATCAAGTTGACCTTGAACTTGGCCAACTCCTGCTGAACGACGGCCAAGTTTGTAGGTCGTGCTCCCTCAAGCCTCTTCTGGACCCTGGCCTCGAAAGTGTTGACTCTGGCATCCACTGCAACAACTCTTTGGTCCACAACCAATAAGATGAATACCTTGGCTCTCTCTCTCTTCCGAAGCTCGGACTGTCTGGTGAACCCATGGCTTGATATGATTCATCAACTTGCCCAACTGTGCCTCTGTCCTAGTCAACCTGCATACCAAAGCCTAAAAAACAAAAGTAGACATAATAGGGAAGTCCCCAGAAGTAACCTGAGTAGTAGATAACTCTAGTGCAGGTGTATCTATGGAGGGCATCGCCTCGGTAT
This sequence comes from Solanum ossicruentum, assembly GCA_025774065.1. Lineage (NCBI taxonomy): Eukaryota > Viridiplantae > Streptophyta > Magnoliopsida > Solanales > Solanaceae > Solanum > Solanum ossicruentum. Next base: position 3,421 of record JAOTQR010077061.1, read on the forward strand.
CAACTGCTGGAGGTTGCTCTGGTGCAACTAAGGTGGAGGTGGTGGGAACTGGAGTCGACTCCTTAGTAGCTAACTCGAGAGGAAATGGCTCAGGCATGGGAGGAGGAGCTGCTCTCTGGAGGGTCACTGGGTTCTCATCAGCTTAATGCATTAGAGTATCGCAGTGAATAAAAAATGTTTTTTGGACATCTGTGCATGTGAATACATTTACCAAGTTCTACAAAATAAACACAAGTCTCTTGTTTTTCTCAACAATTAATAAAGAATAGTACTAAAACCAATGAGTTGTATTTTCAGATCTACCTCTTCATTTGGCAAACAACTCTCTTTGCTATTACTTCGCAAACAAAGGGCTTCTATTGCTAAAGGTAACATCTCTTCATCATTAAAAGATTTTTCTTTTGATTTTATTGACAATATAATTTTTGGGGTAGGTTTGGAAATGATCTCTTATGCTTGGGGTAGGTTTGGAAGTATCTCTTAAAGATTTTTTCTAGTCATATTGTCTATTAATGGACAAACTGTTTTGTTATCATTAAAATGTATATATGAAATCAACTATTGAGTTGCTTTCCTTTGTTCACTAAATCTATGTATACAAATTCCATTGTTACTCTGGGCAAACAACTTAAATACTATACAACTATCTGTCTTTAATAAAGTTGAGAATGGTAAATGTTCCCAACTTGACAATGTTAGCAATCTATACGTAGTCATACACAGAAATATCAGATTTTAATGGATTCCTTTATTCAATGATCAAACCACTATTACAATTTATGAAACTTCAGCAGAGGAGAAATAAGAGCGACTGTAAAAACATAAAGAAAGAAGATAAGGAAGCCTAGGGCAGAAGAAGGCAGAGAAAGCAATACAATTTCTAATAATTCACTGCCTGTTGATTCTTAGCATCTTTTTTGCTATATGTAATTATTTTGTTTCCTTCTAGACTACTCACTTATTGGATCTTTCCTTCTAGACAAAATCTGTCAATCTTGTACTGGACTTTTTGGTTCGTTTACTCCTTCTCAGCATGCTCTCAGGCCCAAGGATGTCTTCAATTGAATCTGGGTCCAAATCATTATTAGAATTCATAACATTACCCCGCCTGAATTGAGAACCTTTTCCGCAAGGTCCAAGTTAGGTAATTCATCAGTAGCACCATCAAGAATAGGGGTTACCTATTCATCTGGACGTCCCTCACAATGTTTTAACAGCGAAACATGGAATACAGGATGGAGGCGTGACGTAGAAGGCAATACTAACTTATAAGCCACCTTATCAATTTGTTTGATCACGCGAAAGGAACCAAAGTATCGGTGACCCTGCTTGTGGTGTTTCTGCAGCCTCATGGAATGTTATCTATATGGTTTCAACTTAACATATTCCCAATCTCCGACTTGCAACTGAACATCGGATCTGCCTTTATCTGCTAGGGATCTTATATGATGTTGAGCTTTTGTCAAGTTCAGCTTAAGAATAGCTAAGACTTTATCATGTTTGAGAATATATTTTTGCACCAAGTCATCAGCAGAACTTCCTAATACATACCTAGCAATGGTAGGAGGTTCTCGTCCATATAAAACCTGGAAAGGGGTTAGGCCAGCTGAAGTTTGGAGAGCAATGTTGTACCAAAATTCTGCCCACGATAACAATGGCACCCATTCTTGAGGATTATCCGCAATAAAACAACGCAAGTATTGCTTAATACACTTATTCAAAGCCTCTGATTGTCTATCTGTTTGCGGGTGGTAGGCTGTACTCATAACTAGTGTAGTACCTTGCAACTTATGTATTTTCTTCCAGAAAGATTGAAGGAACCTTGGATCCCTGTCAGTTACAATGACTCTTGGAGGACCATGAAGTTTGATAACATTAGAAATAAAGGCCACTGCAACAGATTGAGTAGAGAAGGAAGCCGATAAAGGAATAAAATGCCCATACTTGGATAATCAATTAATACCAGTCATAATTGTACCCATACCTTTTGAGCTCGGCAAACAAGTGATGAAGTCCATTGCAATCTCCTCAAATACCATTTCTGGAATAGGTAAGGGTTGCAAGAGTCCGGCTGGAGCATGGTGGACATCCTTCATTTGTTGGCAAGATTAACAAATCATTACAAAGTTCTTGACATCCTTGCGCATATTCTTCCAATAAAAATCAGAAGACACTCAATGAAAGGTGCGAGCAACCCCAGCATGCCCCTTTAGTGGCGATGAATGAAATTTTTCAAGCAACTGATTGCATATGGAAGAATCAATAGGAATAATCAAATGCTCCTTGAAAAATATGAGCCCTTCTCGGAAGATATAATCCTTGAACTCCTCTGGGTTATTTTGCATGCCCTGTTGTATCTCCAATAACTCAGGGTGGGTTTTGGTAGCTATGCGTAGCTCATCGAGCCAAGCACATGCCCAAATAGTGATGGCATTAAGGGAGGCTTCTAGAGGGCGTGACAAGGTATCAACAACTTGATATTGCTTCCCAAGCCTATAGATAACCTTGAAGTCATATCCACGAGCTTACCCAACCACTTTTGCTGCTCAGGAGTTTGAATAGTCTGCTCCATCAGATTCTTAAGGGACTGTTGGTCAGTAATAATGGTGAAGCGACGACCCAATAGATATTGCCTCCACTTGGCAACATACTAAGTAATGGCAAACATCTCTCGGTGATAAGTAGGGGCCTTCTGCATACTAGAACCCAATTTTTGGCTATAATAGGCAATAGGGTGACCACCTTGAGACAACACCGCTCCAATTCCTACACCAGATGTATCAGTCTCCAATGTAAAGTCCTGAGCAAAATTCTGCAATGCTAACATAGATGTGCTACTGAGGAGGTGCTTTAATGTATAAAAGGCCTTTTGGGTAAAATCTGTCCACACAAAGGGTTCATGGCGGAGTAAGTCAGTAAGTGGGCCAGTTATGGTTGCATAATGTCGAATGAATCGACGATAATACCCCGCAAGACCTAAGAAACTTCAAACATCTTTTACATTATGTAGAATAGGCCATTGTTGAATGGTATCAATTTTGGATGGATCACCAGCTAGCCCACGACCAGATATCACATGATCCGAATAATTAATCTATTGCTGCCCAAAAGGACATTTAGACCGTTTGGCAACCAAGTGGTGATCACATAATAGATGAAGAACCAAGGCCAAATGCTCCAAATACAGGGCCCACATGAAGCTATAAACCAATATGTCATCAAAGAAAACAAGTACACAACGCCAAAGATATTGTCTGAATATCGTATTCATGGTTGCCTAGAAGGTGGAGGGTGCATTAGACAAGCCGAAAGGCATGATCAAAAACTCATAGTGACCTTCATGAGTGCGAAAAGCAGTTTTTAGAACATCCTCAGGGCATACACAAATTAACCAGATAGTAGATCTAACTTAGAAAAATATTGGGAGCCACGTAATTCATTAACAGTAGGAATCGGGAATCGATCCCACATAGTAATGGCATTAAGAGCTAGATAATCAACACAAAAACACCAACTATCATCCTTCTTGCGGACTAGTAATACAAGAGAAGAAAAAGGACTAGTACTAGGACGTATAATCCCGCTAGCCAACATTTTCTACCACTAATTGTTCCATAACTTGTTTCTGGAAGTATAGATAACGGTATGGACGCACATTGAGCCGAGATCCCGGAGACAAATGAATGGAGTGATCGTGAGGCCGAATGGGCAGCAACCCCTGGGGCGGCTGAAATATATCCGAGTAATTACTGAGCAGGCTGGAAAATAGGTGGTCCGTCTTGTGGTTTAGGAGGGCTAGTAGCGATCATCATCAATCAAAAGTAGGAAAAGACAACATTTGTATCAATTAAGCGACGAAGACTCTGTAATTGAACCGGTTGAGTATTGATTGTATTATCTCCAACCAATCTGATAGGTGTGTCCTGCAAGATGAATTCCATGACTCGAGTAACATAATTTACTACTATAGGGCCTAGGGTCAGCACTAGATTACATCAAAGATGACATCAGACCCATGCATTGACAGCACATACAAGTTCACCGTGAAATCATAATCCTGAATTGTGACAGTAACATCTCGAACCACACTGTCACACCTTAACCGTTGCCCACTTCTAACCACTACTGAAAAGAGTAAGGTAGGAGTAACACTTAAATTAAGAAAATTGTTCATTCAACTTTGCACAAAATTGTGTGTACTGCCATTGTCCACCATCACCTGTACTGGAGAGCCTCGTATTTGACCAGTGAAATGGATAGATGTGGGCGAGTGTCCACCCGCCAAGGCATGGTAGGAAATTGCAGAATGATTCTGAAGCTCCAAGCACTGATCCTCTTGAGTGATTATGTCATCGGAAGAGAAGGTATCAAGCAAGTCAATGGTAGAGGGTGAATACTCGAGCAATAGAAGTTGTGGAAGGGCCTTACACTTGTGACCAGGGGTAAATTTTTCATCACAATTGTAGCAAAGTCCCTTTTCTCACTGAAGTTGCAAATCAGAAGGTGAGAGGCGTTTGAGAGGAACATTAGGCATAGAAGAAAAGAACTTTGGTGCACCACTGTATTAGGCGTAGGCAAAAGAGGGGGTTGTGACCTGGACAAGGCGGGTCGGGCAGGTCCTCTTTCTAACTCAAGTCGTTGTTCATGCAAATGGGCAAGTTCAATGGCATCTGCTAGGGTATTGGGTTTATGGACAAGGACAACAGTCTCAATATCCAACTGGAGTCCCGAGACAAAGATTTGGACTAACCAGGACTCAGAGATGTCTTCAATCTCATTCACAAGAGCCTCGTAACGAGATTGGAACTCAGCACTGTCGAATGTTGTTGGAGCTTCGCAAGGCGCCCCTTAGGTCTCTCCAAGTTCTGTTTACGAAAGCGCTGGCAAAGTTTCTCAGCAAAATGTGTACAATCAATGAGTTGTTTATTAAGGAAAAAGCCAACGATACCATTCGAGGACATCACCGTCAAGATAAAATGAAGCCAACAAAAGTTGATGTGCAGGGGAAATAGCATAAAATTCAAAATATCTTTCCTCTTGAAACACCCAAGCTTCCGGGTTTTTGCCACTGAAACAAGAGAGCTCAACTGCTGAAGGTTTGTGGTGCATAGTTGTTGCCATAGTTGGAGTAGCACCTTGTGTCAAACACACGTCTGTAGGCTGAGGGTGGACTGGTTCCACCGCCATCGAATGTACAGATGCATTAGTGATGAAATCTTGCAATAATTTCTGTTGTTTATCAAATGCAGAGCAGAGATTCGCTACTTTGGTAGATCTAAAAAATCCTTTTGGGAAACTATAGATTCAATGGATTTATGCTGTGAATCACCCATGAGGAGTTCGTTGTATGAAAGAACCAATGTAACAGTGTAATATATAAAGATTGGAATGGATTCCTTTATTAAATGATTAAACCACTATTACAATTTATGAAACTTCAGCAAAGGAGAAATAAGAACGATTGTAAAAACATAAATAAAGAAGATGAGGAAGCCTAGGGCAGAAGAAGGAAGAGATATCAAGACAATTGCTAATAATTCACTGCCTGTTGATTCCTAGCATCTTCTTTGCTATATGTAATTATTTTGTTTCCTTCTAGACTACTCACTTATTGGATCTTTCCTTCTAGACAAAATCTGCCAATCTTGTACTGCGGTTTTTGGTTTATTTACTCCTTCTCAGCATGGTATCAGGCCCAAGGACGTCTTCAATTCAATTTGGGCCCAAATCGTTATCAGAATTCGTAACATTTTTCATTATATCTATTAATGGACAAACTAAATATATGTTGAGTTACTTGTGTTTGTTCATTAGTATCATTACGTGGTCTTAGGACACTATACAAATTCAAGTGTTAATAGCTCATTGTCATTCACAGAAATATCAGATTTTCATCAATTGTGTGTTTAAATTTCTTATCAGGATTTCAAAAGACACTTATTTCATGGAAAGAGAGAAAGGGAAAGCAAGCAACTTAGAGATATGTATCTGATATCCAATACTTGTATTATATTACTAATACATAATGGAAATTAACTGTTGGGGTATTGTCAGATGTCATTCTCTGCTCTTCACAAGGACGTTGACAATGTTTTGGATTTCTTGGAGAGTTTAAAGAATGAGGAAGATCAGAAAGCTGTTGATGTGGATCAAATTGAAGTTCTGAAATTGTTGCTGGCAATTATTTTGTACATATGTCTTCTTATTTCAGTTCGGAGTGGTTTGAAGATATGACTGAGAAAAAACAAGGTGTTGAGATTCTGCTTCGAGCAATTCTGGACAAGGTTGACAATAACGTCAGGTGTAAATACAACATGCATCATGTACTTCCTAGCCTTGTCCATAATATGGATAACTGTATCAGCTTGCATCATCATGTAAAGTCAAATGCCACCATGATGGATGAGCAATTGGACTTCCTCCTCTTGAATCTCCATCATCTATCCAAGTATCATGCTGAAAAGACATTTCCATTAGCAACTCAATATGAGATTCTTCAGAATGTGTGTGGCAACGTGAAGGTTTTGTATGGGTTGATAGTGAATGGTTGCATTTAGCATGAGATGGTTGAGAATGTCTTACCTCTGTTTTGACTGCTGGCTGAGAGAGTAGGACACTTCCTTTGGAAGCTATGTAGGGATGAAGACTCTCCACTCTTAGAGCTACTCTTGAAGGTTGTTCCAATTGAACAGGAGGTTATGAACATATGTTTTTTTACAAATTTGAAAGCTTCAACGTCAGCAGAAGTCGGACTCTTCATTAAACAGATTCTAGAATCCTCTCCAAATATTCTTAGGGAATGTCTAATTCATCTGCAAGAGCACATGGTAACTGTTATTCCCGCTAGCACTGCAGGGGCTCGAAACATTCATGTCATGATAGAATTCCTATTAATTATTCTTACTGATGTGCCCGGGGACTTGATTCATCATGACAAATTATTTGATCTCCTGGCACTTGTTGGAGTACTTACCAGGGAGGTATTAACACTTGTTCCTGGCTTAGAAGAGAATTCAATGAAGAAAGAGAGTACAAATGAAACAACTCTTGTTAGCTTCTTAGAAGAGAAATCAAGGGATAAAGAGAGTACTGATGAGACAAACTGTGCTGCTCTAGACTTGCAGGAAAACATTGAACTCCTCAACGAAGATCTCAAACATGTTTATTTGAAAGCCCCGAACTCATCTCAATGTTGCTTCCCCATGAATGATGGACCGCTTTTCATGCATCTGCTACATATACACTTAGATGATTTGTTAGATTCCGATGCTCATTCAGTTGCTTTGATAAAGGAAGAAATTGTGCTGGTGAAACAAGACCTAGAATTCATAAGCTCATTCTTCGTGAATGTTGAGCAAGGATTATATAAAGATCTTTGGGCACGTATTTTAGATGTGACATATGAGGCAAAAGATGTCATTGATTCAATTACTATTCGAAATAATGGTCTCTTACATCTTATTTTCTCACTTCCCATTACCATAAAAAAGATTGCTTATCAAAGAAGACATCTCCAGTTTACTTGACAAGATTCCCAAGAACAAGAGCCTCATTGTTGTAAACACTCCCAAGAAGCCAGTTAAAAGCAAGTCATTTACAACTGGGAAAATAATTGTTGGGTTTGAGGAGGAGACACACTTGATAATTAGAAAGCTCACCAGTGGACCCGCATATGTAGATGTCATTTCGATAACTAGCATGTCGGGTGCAGGTAAATCTACTTTGGCTTACAAAGTATACCATGACAAGAGAATTGCTAGTCATTTCGACCTTCAAGCATGGCGCATAGTCGACCAAGAATATGACGAGAAGAATTTGTTGAATAAAATTTTTAATCAAGTTAATGGCTCGGATTCAAGATTGAGTGAGAATATTGATGTTGCTGATGAGCTACGGCAATAACTGTATGGAAAGAGGTATCTTATTATCTTAGATGATATGTGTTATACTACAATATGGGATGAGTTAACAAGACCGTTTCCATAAGTTGAGAAAGGAAGTAGAATTATTTTGACAACTCGAGAAAAGAAAGTGGCTTTGCATGGAAAGCTCTTCACTAATCCTCTTAACCTTCGATCACTAAGACCAGAAAAAACTTTGGAGTTATTAGAGAAAAGTTCATTTGGGAACCAGTGTTGCCCCGCTGACCTATTAGATGTTGGTAAAGAAATAGCCCAAAATTGTAAAGGGCTTCCTTTGGTGGCTGATCTAATTGTTGGAGTCATTGCTGGGAGGGAAAAGAAAATGACTTTGTGGCTTGAAGTTCGAAATAATTTGAAAACCATGCTTTCCTATTCGAAAGACACAGAGGATATTTTCGAATGGTTTCCCAATCTTCCAATACTTGCATTTTCTGTCAAAGAATCATCAGATCAGAGCAACATTGGTTCCCAAAATTGGATTTCCTAACTGAGCTAGAAGAACTCAGCGTAGGTTTTGAAAGTTCAAACACAAACGATAGTGGGTCCTCTACAGCGACAAATTGGTCATGGGATTTTCACTTCCCTTTGAATTTGAAAATATGGCAGTTGTTTGGCTTTTCTTTGACATCGGATGAACTATCAACAATAGCGAGGCTCCCCAACCTTGAAGAGCTGTTCCTTCATAACACAATCATTCAGGGGGGAGCATGGAACATGAAGGAGAAAGACACCTTTAAGAATCTCAAATGTTTAGTCACTCTTGCCAAGTGGGAGGTTGGAGAAGAATCCTTTCCCGCGCTTGAGAAATTAAAATTGAAGGGATGTTGTAAGCTTGTGGAGGTTCGACCTTGTTTTGGGGATATTAATTCATTAAAAGTTATCAAACTTGTAAAGAGCCCTCATCTTAAAGCTGATGATAAGAGGGCAGTGTTGTAGGGACCGCGCGTGCTCACACCCCAACCCCACATTAGTATGATATTGTCCGCTTTGGGCCAAACCCTTACAGATTTGTTTTTGGACATCTCCCAAAAGGTCTCATATTAATAGAGTTGACTGAGCACTTATATATTGCTACATTTTTTCTTCATTTGAAGATGTGGGATGGGTTGCACATACCCAACAATCCTCCCCTCAAACCAGACCACATAATTTCG
>JAOTQR010077063.1:0-12494 GCA_025774065.1 Solanum ossicruentum
GTTTTGTTTACTGCAAAAGTTTTGTTCTGCAAAAGGTTTTGATTTAAGTATTTTAGTAAATACATATTGAACAACAGTAACTAAAGTTTATATTCTCCTGAACTATTCTTAGCAGTCTGGCAAGGTAAAAAACCAACAGAAAGGGAAAAATAGGGTCTCCTCGTCTTAATCATATCTTAGCTTGAAAAGACTTTAATCATATTTCAATTGTTTATTTTATTCCACAGGCTAAAAATAAACCTGAAAAAGTAGAGCCTGATAGAATTGAGTTCTACAAGCATACTCATTACACGGTTGAGAAAGGATAGTGATCATTAGAGGCTGAGACTCACTATGTAAGAAAATTAATATTTTTTCATAACATACCCATTGGATGTATCCGATTAATATTCTTCAGAAGTTGTGTTTATTCCATTAAGTAGTTTTAATATTTTTCTGCAGAACACCATGATTGATCTGAAAGATCTATATACTTCGGGGGATTCTTCCATGACTATTGATAAAATTATGGATACTGTACTTGATACAAAGTCAGGGTATATAAAAGGACTTGGTTATGGTCCAAAACCTAATACGACAAGAGCTACACAAAGGAAAATGGTAGAGTTAGAAGACTCCCCCAGAAAGGCAAAACAAGAAGCTGCTAGTGCCCAACAAGATTTACAGAAGTGACTAAATACCGCTGCAACTGTGGTAGAAAACTAGCAGACTTAGATAAAAGAGTAGCAGTCTCAGATACAAGACCAACAGTCTCAAATAAAAGCATAAATTCTCAATTGGATACTGTAGTGGCACACCAAGAGGAAATATTTAGAAAAATGCAACGTTTTGCTCGTTCATCACCATTAAGGTTAGAAGTACACAAACTTATATGATAAGTTTTATTTGATTTTGTTCTATACGTTTTTTAAATTAGTAAGTTTTGTATTCTTCAGCATTAAGGGCTATGTTGGCTGCCTCCAAAAACTGTTGCCCACCACAATCTGCGAGTTGTTCTTGATACATTTTTTTCAGTTCCAATTAGCAATCTTTTACTTCAATATCCACAGTACAAATTCAAGCCTTAAAGAATCCCTTCTCGACTAAGATAAACCACAGATGCTGTAAAAACATTCAAGTATGGCATCTCCAGTCTCTTTGATAATTTTCAAGTAAAATACAGTACAAGATATTTTTTTTGAATGCTAAAGAGTCATTTCCAACACGTCTTGATCTGTAAATTTCCATGTTTTTCTTTGAAAAGATAGCAAAAGTTTAAACAAGTGATGGACATTGTAAAAATCATGCCTGACCACACTTGCTTAGGCATGCAACTCCCTCTTCTAAATAATCTTGTCTATTGATCCCAAAAACTCGGGGGCATCCTTTATAATTCCGACCAGAACCGCATCTCCGAGATACACCATATGCTTTCTTCTTGGTGGATCTTTATTCATAAGTGCAATTTCTTCAAACCATCTTTGTTCCACTACAGAACAATATCAAGATAGCGGTCCAAAATTTCTTTCTCATGGCGACTAGGTAAGCAAGGATACATAGTACTTTCGCCACTCAAAACAATATGTTGGTAGAGCATCATCTGGTTGTCAATATCCATCCCCCAGATACAACGAAATACCATGTCAGCCATGCCATTGATAGGAAATATGATCTAGAGATCGAAGAAGAAGAAGGAGAAGGAAGAAGGAAGTTCTTTCTAGAGAGAAGTTAGAGAAACAATAATGTGTTTAGAGAGAGAGAGTAATTTCATGGTAACGCCCAATGGGTAAACTTTATAGTGATAGGGTTATATATATTAATAATATCCATATATTTACAATTACGCAGAATACATGTATACACGGAGAATAAACAGTAGCACCTAACATTTGGTTCGGGGCGGAGCCCCGAACCCCGGCCTTTGAGTGGGGGTGCCCCCTAGCAACCTCACCGCGGAGGTTGAACCGCGCCAATACATAAATATAATATCAGGCTCCACAACCTAACACCCCATCACTTTCAACATCAACAAGATCTCGAGTAAAAAGGGCCTCAGGTGCCTGGAACCTCTCTGTGCTAGCTTTAAGTACCCTTCCATCAGGAAGAGTATAATTTTTGACAAGAATTGTAGTTTCAAGCACCAACTGTTATTCTCTCTTGTAATCATAAATGATGTAGCAAAGCTTTTCTTTAATATCCCTTACAGTCTCAAAATTGACAGTTCTATTCATTGCATACCCTCTCCGAAGTAGCAGATCAACCAGATAAGACGTTATATGCCGTCTAGCTACATTCATTCTTTCTGTGAGGTAAGGAAAAGAGTATCCATCAACAACAGGAACAACATATGTAACTCCATCACCTGAGTCAATAAACCTTGAGTATACAATGTTAGCATAGCTTGAATTTGGATAAAGATACCAGTAAAGTTGTATTTCTCAAACATGGTTTCTACCATCTTTTCTCGATTTCTGGATGGATTGAGGGGTGGATCTGTCAGCAAAATTTTGCATTCTATTGGATCTATCTTCAGTTCATTGAAAAATGCATGGTCCCACTCATTCCCCATATCATCCCAGTTTTGCACAATTTCATTGTTGACGGGATAAGATATATCCAACTGATGGTGCAACTTCAAGCATTCATCTCCCACAATAACATCCTTCAAGTCTTATTCCATAACAGACTCTTCGTATCTTAGTATTGGCCTCCCCACAACACAAGGGAATACACATGTGGGAGAATTCTCACCCGTAAAGTCACACTTGACATATCCAGTGCCGTTGTCGCAAATGACAACGTTTCGATTATCTATGTTGTAGCTGCTTGGATAGATCAATCATGGATTCTGCTTTCCTTTAACTTTCTGATTTTTTTGCTTGACGAAGCTGAGTTGTTCTTGAGACTCACCCAAGGGTTTCTGATGGTCCTCCACACCCTAACCCCATTGGTGTTAGTGACTTCACTAGTTCACCAGAAGTCTTGTTGCCCAAATTTGTGATGTATTATCTCTTTCTATAAAGCCTGCTCCTCCTGAATGTATCTCCATAGCCACTTTGAAAGATGGCTCTTGTTATGCAGGAGAAATGGGGTGTGAGAAATTTAAAGGTGCCTCTACACAACCATATTATTTCTTCTTCTGTGATTGTTTGAACATTCAAGATGTTCAGAAATGATCTCCAACTTTCTGTCTCTTTGTACAAAGTTTGATAAAAATCCACAATTTCATTTCTAAGTACCATAGGATCTGAAGACAAATTTCCATTAATCACTAAGGATTCTGTAGTATTGTTTCTATTGCCGGCTATAGCCATTCTGTGGAATAACTTTGTTTTCTTGTAGAATATAGAATCTACCTTTGCATATTTTTTAATGATGCAGCGGAGATTGAGCTCTATCAGAATGCCAACTTGAGGTATATTTCTACTTTTATTTTGCTAACTAAAACTCCATGTTTAACAAGTTGTTGTCTATATCAATTAATTTATATCATAATATACAAGTTAATACCTTATAAAAATTATTAATATTGAGCATGCTCAATACTTGGCACTTCATCTGCTTTCTATCTTACTGAACAAAGTGTAGGAAGTGCTATACTACCTTATAGAGGGAAACATTGCCAATAGCTAAGTAGAAATTGGAGGGAACCTGATAGTAATCTGGTGCACTTTTTGACGAGTACACTATCGAATTAGTCGAGGCGCATGCAACCTGACCACGACACCATAATTATCTAAAAGAGAAAAGTTAAAAAGGAACATTGAGAACATTCTATATAATGTTCTTAATGATTACGTCATACTTGATACTTAGAAGAGTCAATAAGAGTATTTTATATAATGTTATAATCATAACAGTATGCTATTATTAAAACTCATCAAATAACTAAGTATATTGTATTCTTAATGATTATGCCTTCATGATTTAGAATCCAGAGAATATGAAACTTTCTATATTTCATCAACTCAAATTCCTACTTGAAGATCCTCTTGTTTGTTATCAATTACTAATGTAATAAAGGTTTTTCTCTTTTCTTTTATAGTGCCTTCATTATTAAGAAACCTAAATAACGTTTGCCTGCTGGAAAGCAGCCTCACATTTTCACCCTGTAATCTTTGTTTTCCTTTTATTAAAATGATTTTACTATTCATACAAATTTCTGGCAGCTGTTTCAACAACACTTGATCTTCCATCCCTTTCTGTGTTTTACCTTTCTTGTTCTCTCAGTCTTTTCACTCATGACCAGAAGAGCATCCTGTCACGACCTAAACTAGGGCCTAGATGTGACACGGCGAATAGGAAACCCGAAGGAACCCCAAACAAGCCTCTTAATATATCATACACACATCCTTGGTCGCGGAAGCAAGAATAAACAACAAGAGAAAACATAAACAAGGGAAATTGGGACTAAGGGAGAGAGTTTAGTACTTAAATAACATAGATGAGTCTAACTCAAGCATAATACATAACTTGTCCAACAACACCTGTAGACATAGAACTTAGAGGGGGCTAAGACAAGCAACCAGACTCACCCTCATAACCAAAAGTTTTCAATATAAGAAGAGTCAATACAAAGCATAAATCAAGAGATTATGTCCTCGGAATTGAGGATTCACCAGCTTGCTTGAATAGATATTACTTGCCACGCGGAGGAAGATAATGATCAAGTGGAGCTTCAGTTCCTACATGATAAAATTATGTAGGCATAGAGTATGCACTAGTATATTTGAATGTACTAAGTATATAGTATGCAATACAACAAGAGATAGGCAATATAGTCAAAATGCACAATGATAAGCAATAAATAGCATAATAGCAATTTAGCATGTATCATTAATGCTTTAGTAAATTATTCTTTGCAATTCATTCAATTTGTATAGATCATAATACATAAGTGTGGGAAGAGACCTCAACCGACATAGAATAAGACCAAGTGAGCTACAACTTGGAATCCCGATAATTACCCCTCACCTGTAAAGAGGTGATCTACTTGCCAAGGTAAACCATACTTCACCTTACGGGAGTTCGTCCCATTTCGGAGAAGTAACCTTCCTTATGGGAGCCCATCCCATTTCAGAAAGGATTTCATGAGAAAGTTCACCTTACGGGAGCCGGTCTAATTTTAGAGAAGTAACCTTCCTTAAGGGATCCTGTCCCATTTCGGAAAGGATTTCAAGAGAAAGTGCACTAAATAGATCCACTAGTATTGCAAGGGTATAACATAGTCCTATGGTGGCACATAGTTCAAGGAAAGAGAGCAAACCTTTCCATCCATCGGTGCTAAGCCTATTACCACAGAATAATTAAAATAATCATGACTTTAATTACTTATTAGAAATATAGAATCATGACACAAGTAGCTCTTAAACATCCTTGACCTCTAATAGTGAGCCCAACTTCAAAACATAAGAATAGATCATCATTAAACATTACCCTTGCATTAACATCAAAAGGCTCACAAGAGATATAATCTTTCAAAAAGGGCTTAGCTTCATACTTGCATAATCATAGATAAATTCATGAATTTATAACATACTTGATAACCCATATTCATCATGAAGTCACTTGACTTGTAAAACATGTATATATCTTGAGAATTTCTTAACTTGGCATTTCATCAAAGACTTGGTGGGAACATATGAGGACATGTTCAAATCATGCCAAATGTAAGAGTATAGATCATGAAATAGTGAAATAAATACATTTCAAAATCATGTAAATCAGCCAACCAATATCATGGTAAAACCCCATAATGGGTAACTTGTGAATCATATCAAAACTTCACAATAGTTCAAAGATTTCGTAGTTTGAATCATGTATAGTCTCAATAGAAGAAGATCACTTCATAGTATAAGCTCAAAATAGATATTTATGCATAATCAACAATATTTGACAAAATCCCAACATATTTCATGTCATATTTCATAATAATAGATACCTATAAGAAATACAACTTGAAACCATGTAATTTTCATAAAAAAGAAGGTTGAGCTTCATGGGTGAAAGGAACCCATGAATGAAACCCACATACCTTAGACCTTGAATTTCTTGAAATTGAGTTGTGAAAGACTTTAAGCTTGGAATGGGGTCTTGAAATCCACAATTTGTTCTTGAGTTTCCTTGAATTCTAATTGGGTTTTGGTAGAGGCTCTTGGGAGAATTTGAGAGTGTATTCCAATTGGGAGGAGTAAGTTTGATCTTTAGGAGTAGGGTTTAGGTCTTTAGGAAGTGTTAAGATAGCATAAAAATTCACAAAAGACCAATAAAAATAACTAAGTTTACGAAATGCCATTAATGAAACAAAATTTGGCAAAAGCCCGTATATATCCCTGCAAAAACGAGTTCTATGAAAATAGGTATAACTTCTTCATCTGAACTCTAAATAAGGTGAAACTAAGTGCATTGGAAAAATAATTCAAAGAGCTTTAATTTGGTAGGTCGTGGGCTACCCCATTCTTTGTATGCTAAGAGATATTCTCCTTTAAAGTTGACCATCCTACCGGTACTTGTGCAAAACTTAGCCAACAGAAATTTCTTTGAAATTGGCTTGATATAAGGGACCCACGATGGTCTTTAAAGACATGAATAAGCTTGACATAGATTTGAATGAGAACTTGAAGTTTGAATGAATTTCTTGAAATCCGGAATGAGTTTGGGATACTTGAATTTAGATGAAATATTTGGCTAAGTATTAGAGAGGGTTTTGGGGAATGTCTTGAATGATATGAAATTAAAAATGACTACGTATAGGTGTTTTTATGTATGAAGAGGTTTAAACCCAAGAACCAAAGGCCTTGCACGAGAATACAAAAACTGGGCAAATTTTATGCTGAGGCGTGCCCTGGCCGGACCCTCACTGGAGTTCCATTTTTTGGAATTCTGAATTTAGATACTGTTGCTCTAAAATCAGGATCAGACCAATCTCCCACTCAATTTGGCCTTCTGAACAAGAATATGATGTCGAATTTTCGATATCATGCATGAGTTTTGAGATATATGGAAATTACGATTATGGGAACTTCCGAGGCACATTTTTGGGCACTTTTATCTCCCCCTTGTGAACATTCATCCCCGAATGTCAAACTAACACATATAATAGAAATAAACAAGAAGATTTCATCCCATACAAAAATGCAACAATGCACTTAAACATCATGTCAAAAATCTCAACATAAGTGTCAAAATCAACATGAACTTGTCAATATAAAATGAATGTATACAAATGACATGAGGGCTGAGACTAAAGACTTGGAATCATAGAAAAAGGACTTGCCGTGTTATCATAAACTTGAATAGAATGAAATTGGTACGAATATTGCTTCTCCATGCCCGCTCCGGCTCCCCGAGAGACACTTTCGACTTAACGACTCTTCCAAAGGGCCTCAATGAACATTACATCCTTATTAATCAACTCTTCCGCCCTTCCACCCAATACCTCCACTGGGACATTCTCCTAAGCCAACTTATCCTCCTCAACACCTACAACCTAAAAGAGTTCTATGGCACTAGAGTCACCAACACATCTCCTCAATCTAGAAGCATAAGAACCGGATGAACCACATCCATATACATGGGCAACTCCAATTCGTATGCAACCTTACCAATCCTCCCCAAACACTCTATAAGGGCCCACAAACCATAAACTCAATTCCCCTTCTTGCCAAACCATATCAGACCCTTCATGTGTGGGACTTCCAAGTGAACCCAATCCTCAGCACAAGCACACATAGCTTACCTTAGTACCTAATGATGCCATCTCCCCTTGGGAGAAACCTTCACTTCACCACCATAGCCAACCTCTTCCAACCTAACTCCCAATCTAGATAACCGATGGACCTCTCTAGTCACCTTTTGCCATCACCGTCAGCACATGCTAGGCTACCCATAAACACCCAACCTAGAGCATCGATCACATATTATCTTTATAGGGATGATAATGTACACTCATATCATAATCCTTAAGGCGCTCTAACCACCTTCTTGTTACCCATAATTCACACTTGACATAATTAGCAAACAACCTTTCATTCCCCAAGACTTACAATACTACCTCCAAATGATTTGCCAGCTCTAAATAAGTCAATGCTCCATCACTAGAGACCACCATAATCATGCCAAGGTAGGGTTTTAAGACCCTATTCATGAAAACCATAAACATAGCTAGTGCATTAGTTAACCAACCAACCCCACCACAACTCAAAATGCTCACTCCTACTCCGAAAAGGAACTTGAGGATATCACTACCCTCATCCTCACTTGGGGACAAAATTCGAACCGAAGATCAATCTTAGAAAAATGTCTAGCCCATTTAGTTAACCAAATAGATCGTCTATCCTTAACCATCATATTACAACCTTACGGGTTCTACACTTATAGGAAGCATGATATGCATATAGCCAAACCACCCCAAGACCTCCAACCCATCAAGCCAAGTTCAACCAAGATCACAAGATAAGACACTATGCAATAAGAACATGGGGCAACCCTTATAGACCTTTCTAGAAACAATAGACTCATATGACTATTTGGGACACTCATGAATCTTACTGCAACAAAGAAGTAGTGAAAAAAATAGTGACCCTCAGAACTATCAAAGCATTCACATCAAATAAAAAACCTTTAACATACCGGTAACAACATCGGGTGCCTCTTCTCCTCCTTGCCTCCCGCTTGTGTTAGGCATGATCTAGTAGAGCAAGAACAATTGTTAGGTGGAAAAACTCATGTTAACTCCTATAGCACGACATAGGGTAAGAAGAAATGAAACATTTTCTAAAACGCCTCACAGCCTCTTATTCATAGTCGTGGCACGCTTCACAACTATGAATAAGACTCTAATCGACATGGTGTATTTGTCTCCGAGGACCATTAACGACATAGTGCTCTGATACCAAGTTTGTCATGATCCAAACTAGGGCCTAGACCTAACATGGTGAATGGGGAACCCGAAGGAACCCCAAACAAGTCTCTTAGCATATCATACACACAGCCTTAGGCGCGGAAACAAGAATAAACAAGAAGAGAAAACATAAACAAGGGAAATTAGAACTAAGGGAGAGAGTTTAGTACTTTAATAATATAGATGAGTCAAAACTCAATCATAATACCTCTAGACATAGAACTTAGCAGGGGCCAAGATAAGCAACAGGCCTCGCCCTCATAATCATAAGTTTCCAAAATAAGAGAGTCAATAAATAACATAAATCAAGAGAAGTATGTTCTTAGAATTGAGAACTCACCAATTTGATTGAATAGATATTACTAGCCACGCATAGGAGGATGATGATTAAGTGGAGCTCTGGTTCCTATTTGGTAACATCATATAGGCATAGAGTATGCGTTAGTACATTTGCATGTACTAAGTATGTAAGTTGCAATGCAACAAGAGATAGACAACATAGTCAAAATGAATAATGATAAGCAATAGATAACATAAGAGCAATATGGCATGTATGATCAATGCTTAAGTAAATCATATTTCACAAATCATTCAATTTGTATAGGTCGTAATACATAAGTGTGGAAGAGACCTCAACTGTATCACCCCAAATTTTTTTAAGCTAAGACTGAGTCATCCTTCATATAATATAGGATTTTAATTGAGGATTCTTAATTGAGCATAGATGTTAAAGTCAATTTCTTAGTATGGGAATAGAATTGGAGCTGATATGAGGTCGTAGTTCTAATGTATGATTTTATAAAAGTTAGGTGAACCAATGACTTGCAAGTTGTATATACATGATAGGATCAATTCCTAAGTATTTAAAGTATATCAGGTGTGACTTAGAGTCATAAGAGATCTTTTACATCAAGCCAAGTCCAAAGAAGTTCTAGCAACTAAGTTTTCGTATGAGTCGATAGAAAGGTCAACTTCAAATGACCATATCTCCTAAAGTGTAATGGTCTAGATGACCCATAACACATCAAATATAAGATATTCTAATTAGCTTTCCAACGAATCTATTTTTGCGTTAATCGGAGTTCGGAGTAGAAAGTTATGACCATTTTAGTGAAGGGGTGCAGAGCTGACCGAAAGTCCGCCGCCCCGAGCGCGTCGCGGACCCTCACCGGTTGAGTTAATGACATTTTTTCTTTATAATTTGATGGTATTTTTATCCTAAAACCTTTGGGAGTCTATTTATGGTCCCCAAAACATATAAAGTATCAGTTTTCATGATCAAAACCTTCTCCCTTCTCTCCTAAACATAAACACTCAAGAATCATCAGTAAAATCATCAAGATAGGATTGGCTTCCAAGATTCTTCCTCAAGGTAAGTTATTCTTCATGAATTTCATTCTACCCAATCTGAATTTCTTCATCTATTCATGAAGCTCTAATAGGATTTTAAATCATAACCTAGGGTTTCAAGAAAACAAATTCAAGAATCCCAAGAAAGTATTTCTTGACTCTTCTTCTTCAAGAATTATGGTTTTTCATCAAGAACTCTAATGAGTCTAAGTCAAGAATTCAAGAATTAAACATAATTCTTTCAATCAATGTCCTTCCAAGTTCTTTCACTTTAAAAGAACTGCGAAGATTGAGGGTTTCTCCAAGAAAGAGGAGAGAAGATCACAAACTTTCCCCAAACTTCAACCAACGATTTCTCTCTCAATTTTGATCGGATTTGAGCGATTCAAAAGGCTAAATTGTATATTTTTCCAAGAAAAACACCGTGGCAGCTTCAGAAACTGACTTTGTTTCTTTGTTTGAGGTAAAAATTACAGATTTACTATTGCATTTTTAATGTATTTCGAAAACTTTAACATGAGATTTCTTCCTCATGTTAGCTCCGTTTTTGAATTGGTTTTCGCCGTTGAATTCCTTACACTTGGGAAATATTTTCATATAAAAATTTTTAGATTCCAATGGTATTTTTTGGCAATGAAATTTTTGGACCGTTTTACCTTTTTCACCCGAATTAATTAATTTTAGTGTCGTTAGATTTATTATATAATTATGATGCTATATTTGAATAGATTTTGGTGAATTGGAGTGTCATAGAAAGGGAAAATATTCGGAATTGACGTGATTCAAGACTTTATATAAGGCAGGTGGATTTCTAACCTTTTGTTAAATATGTTGAACCTCGTATGCTCCAATGTGTATACAATTGAGTATTTTGGGATCGAGATGGATTTATGTAGGCTTTGATTGAAGTATTTTGAATTGGGTAATTATCCTATGGTGATATTTAACTTGTGAATTAATGTTGTAGATTTTTTTTTATGTGAAATAGTGATTATTTGTTATTGATATCGAAGTGATACTTACTTTTAGATGTGAATGTTGTTAAGGTTGAGATGGTATCGAGATTGATGATATTGCAACATTTAGGGTATTGAGCTACCCATTCTTGATTTTTGAGACATATGAATTTGTATGTGTATCTTGCATATTTTATTTTCATGAACATGATTATTGTGCATTTACTATGTGATTGCTGGATGTTCTAAGAAAAGAAATGTAAAGCCAATGGGAAATGGTTCCAGCTAGTGAAAAAAAATGTAAAGCCGATGGAAAATGGTTCCGGCTAGTGAAAAAGAATGAGAATTAAAGAGGATGTACTATGATTCGAGGGACATGTTGCACGTCACAACGGATATTATGATTCGAGGGTCGTGTCGCACACCGCGACAATTACTATGATTCGAGGGACGTATTGCATGCCGTGATGGATGCTATGATTCGAGGGTCATGTCGCACGCTACGAAAGATACATGGTCCATGTGTGGCCCCCATGAGTTTTGACTGAGGCATGTTTATGATCAATGGATGTGTATCATAGGACATACATGCATCATTTTACTTGATATTGCATTGAATTGCATAGCATTATTTACATCTCACGGCATTCATTTTCATCCCATAATGCTCTGGCTTCTTATGATTATATGGAGTGCTATTGAGATTGATTATTCATTATATCATTTGACCTATTTATGTCCTTACATGATTAGTTTTGGTATTGATTTAATGACACTTGATGAGTTAGCGAGAACTTGTTAAATTGTAGAATATTCCCCTATGACTTGAAAGTGGGATAATGAGAATACTATTATAGGCTTTGATCGTATAATTTTTAGATGGTGTAATTGTGGAGGTTATGAATTCTTGTATTGCAAAATAGTTGTGAGATTGCGATCCTTAGAGGCCTAATGTTAAGTGATGATTATATCTACATAGTAGTAATTTCCTACATATGATATATATATTGTGCTGGGATTCTTTTTGAGTGCAGGCTTGTAGTATGGTGGTATGTGGTTGGGTGTTCAGGAGTTACTTGGTCCTTCATTATTTTACTTTAAGTTAGTTTCATTTGCTGAGTACCGTGTGTTTGGTACACCCCCCTTGCTACAACAATTTGGTAGGTTGCGAGCCTGGATTGTCGTGATACTCTCTACTTTCCTTGTCCGTGGCTTCCTGTAGAGATTGTTAGAGGCAGTTGTTTGCCATCCCAGCTGACTTCTTACTCCTATTTATGATTTTGTTCTATTCTAGAGACAATATCATT
>JAOTQR010077064.1:0-12494 GCA_025774065.1 Solanum ossicruentum
AGGTACCGACGTACAGGTTAGAGACCCACCCTCTTAGGATCTCTATCGACCGTTGCAGCGCTCCCTTTGGCCTCAGGTTCAAGACTTTTGGGTATTTACTCATGGATTTTATTATCTGCATTTTGTATTTACCTATATTCGAGGGTACGACGGGGCCGTGTCCCGTCTTATGATTCAGTCTGTTTGCATAGAGGTCTGTGGATACATGTGGGTATAGAGTATGGCTTGTGATATGACGATATATGTATAATACTTCTGTTGGGCACGTTTTACCGCAGCGGTGACCTTGTCGGCCCGCATATATATGTATATATGTTTGTTATGTGTTGGGATTCTGTCTGCAGGTGCGGTTAGTCCAAAAAATAGAGGAAACTCTGCCGAAATTTCGGTAGATTCCTTAGCTAATATAAT
Source organism: Solanum ossicruentum (assembly GCA_025774065.1). Taxonomy (NCBI): domain Eukaryota; kingdom Viridiplantae; phylum Streptophyta; class Magnoliopsida; order Solanales; family Solanaceae; genus Solanum; species Solanum ossicruentum. Next base: position 412 of record JAOTQR010077064.1, read on the forward strand.
TGGGAATTTAGTTGGGTAGTGTTCGGGTGCCCATTCGGCACCGGTCACGACCCCTGGATCATGTCGCGACAATAATAATCATTATTAAATAGTTAAACTAATGATAAAATACGACATAAATATAATCAATCAAATATCATAATATACAAAGTTAAAAATGATCTGAAATAAGATCATTGTAACAGCAATAAAACATAATACTTGAAGAATGTTACCCTCAATTGGGACATCACAAATACAGACAATAAGTACACATAGCAAGAATCGATTTAACTAAAACAAAAATAAAGAACTTTAACAGAAATTAGTACTTCATACTAAGGAATAACCTCCAATGAGCAAACAGAGATATTCCATGTAGTAAATATAAAAAGAATCCTTATAACATTAAAATCTGTGGAACAAAATATCTAAATCTACAATATTTATTAATAGTAACAAAATAGTAAAGTAAAACAAAATAATAATAACAAATGGACTAATAAACAATAAAGAAAGAATCTTATTTACCTACGAAGCTCACGTACGGACATGGTTCGCTGGTGGGTGATTTGCTAATTGTTGTTGGTTTTCAACAGGAGCTCGTTTGTTGTTGGGGAGATGGCTGAAGTGAGGCAGCTCTCATGGAGGTTTCCGACCGGGTCGTTTGGTCACTGTTTTGGGTGTGTTTTGTAGTATTAGGATCCACACAGCGGAGCGGATAATAAAATTTAGGAGGAATAAATAAAGCAAAATGGACACCAGAAAATTTGATGCGATTCATACAAAACTTTTGGGCTACGTCCACAAATCAACATTACCCCAACCCCACATTAGTATGATATTGTCCGCTTTGGGCAAAGCCCTCACGGATTTATTTTTGGGCATCTCCCAAAAGGCCTCATACTAATGGAATGAATTGAATCTTATAAATTGGTCATTTGCTCGTTGGGGCCCATGCATCGGACTGAGCAATAAAATTAGGAAGAATAAATAAAGCAAAATAGGCACTAGAAAATTTAACGTGGTTCATCCAAAACTTTTAGGCTACGTCCACAAATCAACACATCTGGTATATTTCTTCTACTATTACTAATAGTAGGCACAAGTGTACAATTTCTTCTACTATTACAAAAATAGTAAACACACTATTTCTTTTTGAAAAAAATATTTTCTAAACACACACTCTAATTTTTTTCTTCACAAACTATTTTATTTTATAGTGTATGACATACCTCACAGAAGAATTCTTCTGTGGCTCTCTCTATATTTTTCTCTCTAGTGCGTTTATCAATGAAGGAGCAGCAAGGCTCCTTTTATAGGCAAGTTTGCCTTCACAATTCAGGGTTGGTGGCCAACCAACTTTGAAAAAGTTAGCAGTCATTAAGAAGAGAAGAAAAATAAGGTTGCTACTTTGTTGAAGAAAATCAAATTTGTTGGGCTCAATTTGTTTGACAAATTGATTTTCACCTGGGCAATCTATTTGGAGGGACTCGTTCAACAATTTTCCCATCCCGACAAATGGAGGGTTATACATTTTTGCAATTTCGGCTGTCATGCCACAACTCCCCCTGCAAATGTAATCAGGTATCCTGATGTAGACTTTCTTGAGTCAACATCGCCAGCTAAATCTGCTATCTATCTTGCACCGCCACTATTAAATAGTTGGACACGCCACTTGACTACCACTTTGTCAAGAAGACTTTCGATGCAAGACATCACTGCAAACCTCCTCTCAAATTTTAATCACATACAATCTTTGTGATCTCCATTTAGCGATTATCATTTTGGATCTGCCACCATCTTGTATCGCCGCAACAACCTGCAGGATACGCCGCACGACCATCTCTTTTTGTCGGGAAGACATTCGATACAAGGCACCCTTGCAGATCCTTTTACTAAATGTAAGATTACTCCTCAACTAAGAAGGTAAGTGATCAGTTTCCTTTCTAGTTGATTAGTGTGTGATGTATACATGTGCAGACAACGTTGTAGTCTCGAGGTGTGTGTGTGTGGTTGTATTTGTGTTTTAGTCTAACTACTCAGGTGTTGTATGTTAGATTGAAACAGGCCTTGCGGGTGCTCCTTGTTTATGCTAGTTGTACAAGTTGTTTGTGTTGTAAGGAAAAGTAGAGAAATAGCATGTGTGTTGTATTTCTTTACTTTACTCTTAGTGGATTTGGTTGGTAAATTCTGTGGTGACAGGTCGTGGTTGTTCCTCCCTTGAGTAAGGAGGTTTTCCATATAAAATTATTGTGTCTTTACCTTCTGCTATTATTTCTATTTTAAGTTTTGATTGTTGTCTTTAAGGGACCTGATAAGCTATCAAGCCAGGAGCATGCTAACTCAACAATTGGTACCAGAGAGGGAACTTTATCAGGTTGACACCTTGAGATTTTCTCTAATGATAGCTCATTCGCTTAACTTGGAAGACAGACAATCATCCACTAGGCCTCCAAAGTTTAATGGGAAATACTATGGATAGTGGAAAGGTAGAATGCACGATTTCTTGATGGTTGAAGACATTGAGCTCTGGGTCGTTGTCTTAGATGGGCCTTATGTTCCCATGACTGAGGTAAATGAAGGTGATGTGACCAAATCTGTTCCAAAAAACAAGCAACAATATACTGAAGTTGATAGGAAGAAAATAGAGAAAAACTACAAAGTGAAGAAACTGATTGTATATGGTATAGGAGCTGAGGAATACAATCAGATCTCAGCTTGTGAGTCTGCTAAAGTGATTTGGGATTGTCTAAAAAATGCACATGAAGGAACTGAACAAGTTATAGAATCCAAGGTTGACATGTTAACATCACAGTATGAGGACTTCATCATGCACGAAGGAGAAGCCATACAAGAAATTGAGACCAGGTTCTCGGCAATAATCAATGAACTCAAGTGCCTGGGAGAGTCCATCAGTAAGAGCAAATAAGTTCATAAAATTCTGAGAGTTCTTTCTAAATTTAGGAGAGCAAAGTGGAAGTCATTGCTGAATCAAAGGACCTGAAAACCTTGAGGATAGATGTTCTCATTGGTATATTCCGCACACATGAGCTCAACAAGAAGCATAGCACTCAACTAAAAGAGAAGGGGAAAAAGATAAAAAAAATTGGCCCTGCAGATTGATCATAGTGATGAAGAGATTGACGGTGTTGATATGGCTTTTATCACCAAGAGATTTAAGAAGTTTGTTAGAAAAGTTCATGAATTGACCAAGAAAGGAAATACTGGAAGAGCTCATGGGGGTACTGATCTTTGTCATGGCTGTGGAAAGCCTCGACACTTTATTAGAGATTGTTCTCATGGAACGGGTAACTACAAAGATGTAAAATTTATTAGTTAGTAATAACTTTATCATATTTTCTAGGTTATTGAAAATTGGTATTTTGCATTCAAAGTGTAAAACATTTTATCAAAATTTAACAAAAAATTTGGGAGATAACCAAAAGTATAGCACTGTTAGTATACATTGTGTACTATTTTTGCTCCAAGCAAAATAACATAGATGACTTTGAGTCCAAACTCAAAGATAATGGACTATCTTAGTCCTTTTCTCTGTGGACTTAAATAATTTATTAGTTGTAATACTTATATAATCAATCTCACGTTATAAAATGATGACTTAAGTTAAAAACAATTTGTCAAGAGTATTGCTTCAAAAATGCTTAAATTACAACAATAATATACCCAGTGAAATTTCACAAGTGGAATCTAGGTAAAAAATGCTCAAATTATTTTACATAAACTCTTTACAACTAATACGCATGAAATTAAAATGGATAATTATGGTTCATTCAACTAGTGAAGATCCATACGAAGGAGAATCCAGCTGACATGTTGACAAAAGTGGCGACTCGAGAGAAGTTAGAGCTATGTAAAGATATAACTAGGATGCTTGTTCCGGATATGGATGAAGGGGGAAAATTGAAGAATTCCAGACACATTGATTCAACAAAAGCTGTTGCCAACAATCGTTGAATTGAAGAAGTCCAGCATATTGAATTCAACAATGGCTGCTTGTTCAACAATGACAGGTTCAACAATGGCTACTGTCAAAAATGGTGGCTGGCATTGTTGAATATTATATTCCAATTGTGATATCACCAATGACATCTATGAGGTAGAATTTTCCCTATAAAAGGAATTGATGAGCTCCTTCATTAAACATCACCAAGAATACCAAGAAGAGTGTAATGTATGAGGTTGAGAGTTGTTTTGTAATCTATTCTTGTGAGTAATAGCAGAAATTTTTCTCTCAAATTCGTGTTTATCAACGTTCAATTGTTCCTTTGGCATCAACAAGTTATATAACCGACAGTCTGATGTACCAAGCTCAGCTTCGAAATCCTTTACTCATTTACAAATAATTGCCTTTATGTGATTAGAGATCTTCGTTTAAGAACACTTTTAAGGTGCACTAAGCTTTGCTCCAACTTTCTCTTGGTCTTCTCAGTACATAATTTCAACTCCCTTAATATCAGACATTTTATTTTTATTTTCACTTCTTTGAATCTGGAGAAAGATGTTGAAGTTGTCTCATTCAAACACAAATATATTTTCAATTATTCTTAACATAACCAAAAACAACCTTATTTTCGACAAGGTTACATACATGCCAATATCAAACACAAACATGTTGTTACTTGGAAACATAATTTCGGCTGCTCTATGTTGGGATTCTTTTTTTAAATTTAACTTTATTTATTTTGATTGCATGTTGTATTCTTAAAGAGTATAAAATTAGAGAGGGTTTGAGTTTCAATCAGTATATTCTTTTGGTTTCGAGTTATATTTGGATTTTCATTTGCATATGAAAAATTGAAATAATTATTTTTCCTACTGAATCTGCTAATTTTTCCAGTGAAATTGCCATTAGATAAAGCACATTTCTTTTCCAATTTGTTATCAGTAGGAGTTCTACTACTCATAGTCTTCTTACACTTTGTTTGAATAACTGTTATGTATTTTTTCATAATATATTATATTGTGTTATGTTGTATTGTACTATATTGTTCTTTATTCTACTTTTCTACAATATTTGGATAGATTTTATTATATCGTATCGTACTACTCAGAGTCTTCTACAATGTTTGGATAATTGTGTTGTTCTCTGTCGTTACAGGATGTCGTACATCCACATTTCAATGATAAACCTATAAGAAATTGTAGGGTATGTGGTATATATCATCAAAAGATAGGGTAAATGATACTATTTTTCAATAAGATTTCGCGACTGTATTATTTTTCATGGATTTGACCATCCCAGGTAAATAGCTCAAGGGAGCATTTACTTAGTTCTATGTAAAAGCTTTTTTTATTTTGTGTGTTGTAAGGAAAATGTTAAAATTTGCGTCCAAATGCAGTTAGTACTTTGTATGAATTATGATGTGTGTTTACTTTTAATTGATCATTCACCTCAATCATGATTGCAACATGTACCTAGAACATATTGACAGATTATCTATTGGAATTGCTTATTTTTTCTCGTCATATGAGTACATACATTGTTATCCTCAGGGCATAGGAGTCATAAATATAGTAATTTGACATGTCAATTAAGTTCAATTACTCTTACTCCTCACACCATTTTGTCATGGTAGTTTTTGTCTTTCTTATTGTCTAAAGTCTATGGTTGTGAACCATTAACACTGACGAGATTTCTGAAAAGAAGTTTTGCAGAGCAAAAATGATTGAATGAGCGCTAGTTGATGTGTCTATTCAGAGTCTACTAAAGGGTTTGGTTGACAAAATTGATGCTCTAGTTCAATATGTTCTTGAATTTGAACATGAATTTGCTTAGATGAAGAAAGAGCTTAAAATTTTGAAATCATACCTCGCGGACGTGGATGGGCAAGAGAGGTTGTTAAGTACATAAATATCATTATGTCTTATTGGTTTGATGGTTAACAAACTGTACCAAGGACCAGGTAATTCCGTGCTAAATCAAGTTGTGGAGAACAACCTGTAAAGCTGTTGTAGTGAAAAATTCCAGCCACCATTGAAACAGCCACCATGGGAACAACCACCACTCTAGAAGCCACTATTGTTGAATTCAACAATGGCTGCAGATTTTTTCAAAGTTGGCCACCAACTTTTGGCCAACTTTTGATAATTCAGACCTGTAAATTTACTATAAATAGAGGTGCAATCCTCATTTATAAGATATCACCAAGAACACCAAAAAAAGTGTAATGTGTGAGGTTGAGAGTTGTTCTGTAATCTATTCTTGTGAGTAATATAAGAAGTTTTTTTCTCAAACTCAATTGTTCCTTTGGCTTCAACAAGTGATATCAGAGCCAAGTTAGAAGCGTTGGTCGAGTTTTCCGGTGAGAGGTCGAATTTGGATTTTTTTTGAATTTTATTCAAAATCCAATTCTGATTGAACCATGGATTCGTCTAGTTGAACTGAATCCAATGCAGCAAATGGTGACTTAATTGGAGCTCAAACGAGCCCGAAAATTACGATCAAAGTTTGGTCAACATTGTCAAAGAAGACGACACTGTTCACCGGAGTTTTGCCAGAGAAGACGATCGGAAATACTGTTCATATCCGGAATCTGCAATAGTTTTAAAAATTACAAAGTGACCCCTCAAGTGTCTAAAACTTCAGCTTTGGTCCCTCAACTTTCAAAAAAATCAGATTGGCCCATAATCTTTCTGAAATTACAATTTGACCCTTGATCTTTCTAAAATTATAGTTTGGTCTCTAAAGTTTTTTAAATTATTATTCTATCCCAATAGTGAAATTTTGGCCCTGAAGAGTCAATTCCACTTTTTTGACCGTTCCAGACGTAACAGTGAGCTCCATTTTTCAAGATAAAATCTCATTTTGGTGAATTAAGCTATTGTAAGGTGAGAATGACCACAACAGAGTCAACATCATCTTCCGGAGCCATGAATATGCTCACTGCCACCAACTACACGTTATGGAGACCTCAGATGGAAGATCTCCTAAACTGTAAATATTTATTCGATCCTATCAAATTGAAAGGTGAAAAGCCTAATTCCGCCAAAGAGTCATAGTGGAAGAAATCAAATCGAAAAACTATAGGTCAAATCCGTCAAAGGATTGATCATAGGGTCTTCCACCATGTTGCACAAGAGACAAATGCATATGCCCTCTGGAAGAAGTTGGAGGACATGTACCAGGCCAAGACCGCTTGGAATAAAGCCCTGTTGATGAGATGTTTAGTCAACATGAAGCTTAAATATGGAAGTTCAGTTGCCGAGCATACCAGTGAGTTCCAGAGCTTTGTCAATCAGTTGTCGTTTGTAGAGATGCCGGCGATGAAGTTCAGGCGTTGCTACTACTCAGTTCCTTTCTCGATAGTTGGAAAACGTTGGTCGTATCACTCAGCAACTCAGCCCCAAATGGCAAACTTACCATGTCAATGGTTAAGAATACTTTATTTAGTGAAGAGGTAAGGAGAAAGGACATGGACACAGATCGGACTCATGCCCTTGTCACAGAGAACCGAGGGTGGCAAAAAAAGAGTAGCAAATGGAGAGGCAGAAGCAAGAGTAGAGGCAGATCCACTGATGGCAGAAAACCATCATATAAGTGCCATCATTGTGGAATTGAAGGACAGATGAAGAAAAACTGCTACAAATGAAAAGAGGAGGAAGTCCAGAGCAGTTCGCAGACGAAGAACAAGGGTGGAGTAACATTAGTTACTATTCCTGGAGATGTAACTTATTGTTCAATCCATAATGAGACATGCCTTCACGTCTCAAAAGAAGATTCTGAATGGGTGGTAGTTACTGCAGCAACCTACCACGTTACTCCACAAAAGGAATACTTTACAACGTATAAAGCTGGAGACTTTGGAGTTGTAAAGATGGGGAATTCCAGTTTCTCTGAGGTTATATGAATTCGTGATGTCCAGATAAAGACGATTTCCAGGAGTACAATCACTTTGAAGGTCGTCCGCCTTGTGCCAGATCTTCGGCTGAATCTTCTTTCAGGGTAGCTTTTGACAAAGAGGTCTATGATAGTAATTTCAGTAAAGGCATATGGAAATTGTCAAGAGGCACTATGACAGTCACTTGAGGACATATTATGGCACATTATACAAAACTCGTGTGAAGATATTAACAGATAGCCTCAATGTAGTGGAAAAATATGCATTATCAAAATTTATGGCATTAGAGACTTGACTAAATGAGTGAGAAAGGGTTGTCTACCCTGATGAAGAAGGAGCTTATTAATGTGGACAAGGATGCTGCATTATATCCTTGCAATAATTGTCTGTTTGTTAAGCAGCATAGAGTCTCGTTTAATTCCTCTTCAACGAGAAGATCAGAGTTACTCAGTCTGGTACACTCTAATGTTTGCGGTCCCTTGGAGGTTGAATTACTCAGCTACAACAGATGTTTTCTAACATTCATCGATGATGCTTCTCGAAAGGTGTGGGTGTATTTCTTGCGGACGAAGGACCAGGTGTTTGATTACTTCAAACTGTTCCATGTCATGTTAGAACGTGAGACAGGAAAGAAGTTGAAGTGTCTTCGATCCGATAATAGAGGTGAATACTCTTCCAAGAAGTTTGATGCCTATTGTAGATCATGTGGCATTCGACATGAGAAGACAGTCCCATGCACCCCTCAACACAACGGTGTAGCTAAAAGAATGAACCGAACAATCATGGAAAGTATTCGGAGTATGCTCAGTATGGCTAAGCTACCAAAACCATTCTGGAAAGAAGCAGTCAGAGCCACCTGTTACTTGATCAATCGATCTCCATCAGTACCATTAGATTTTGAAGTTTCAGAGAAACTTTGGTCTGGAAAGGATCCATTATACTCTCATTTGAGAGTATTTGGGTGTTTGGCGTACGCACATGTATCTAAGGAGCTCAGGAAGAAGCTAGATGCAAGGACCACTCCATGCATTTTCATTGGCTACGGAGATGAAGAATTTGAATACAGGTTAAGGGATCCAAAGGAGAAAAAAGTAATCAGAAGTAGGGATGTGGTGTTCCATGAAAGTTAGACAATTGATGACATTAAAAAAATCCACAGTGTCTCAGAAAACAAATGTTGCTGATCAAATGCTAGAAGCAGCAATAGAACCATTCATGAAAATGGTGATATTGTGCCAAAAGATATGCTAAAAGTAGAAGACAATAAGGAAAGTGATGGTGCTGAGCATGGGGAGCCACAACCCCATCTGTCAGACGTTCTAGGACCATCACAAGGCCAAGATGATGGTAAATCTCCTCAAATTGTTCCAGAAGTTCATAGAACTAAACGAGGTCAAATTCCATCAAGTAGATATCTAGAATCTGAATACCTTCTACTTACTGAAGATGGAGAACTGGAGAGTTTCCATGAAGCAATATCTCATAAAGCCAAAGAAAAATGTTTTCTCGCATTGCAGGATGAAATGGAGTCTCTGCAGAAAAATCAGACTTATGATATCGTAGAACTTCCACAAGGGCAGAATGCACTGAAAAATAAATAGGTGTTCAAGCTGAAAAAGGATAGTAGCAAAAAAATGGTGAAATACAAAGCACGACTTGTAGTCAAAGGATTCCAACAGAAAAAAGGGATCGACTTTGGCGAGATCTTCTCACCAGTAGTCAAGATGACTTCAATTAGAGTCATACTTGGAATGGTCGCAAGTATGAACTTAGAGCTTGAAAAGATAGGTATAAAGACAACTTTTCTTCACGGAGACTTAGAGGAAGAAAGTGATAAATCGATGTGTGAAGAGTCACCGGTGTGGCATTAGGACCAAAGATCTACAAAGGTGTCTTATGTCAAAAGTCTTCCTGTCATGTGATGGTACAGGCGGCATGCCCCGTTAGATAATAACGGTGGTGCAAGATGAATAAGCAGAACAAATGGTGTGTAAAACTCCAGAATTACTCATGCAATGAGAAGGGTGAGTCGTTTTCTCTCCAACCTCGGGAAAGAGCATTGGGAGACAGTAAAATGGATTTTCAGGTACCTTAAAAGTACAATGAAATTATATCTTTGCTACGCGGGAGTTGATCCAATCTTGGAGGGCTATACAGATACAGATATGGTCGGAGATCTTGATAATAGGAAATCTACTTCAGGATTCATTTTTATTTTTGCAGGGGGAGCTGTTTTATGGCAGTCAATACTACATAACTGTGTTGCTTTATCCACAACTTAAACAGAATATATTACTGCCGCGGAAGCTGGAAAAGAGATGTTGTGGTTAAAGCGTTATCTCCAAGAATTTGGAATCAAGCAAAAGGAATATAAGGGACATTGTGACAGTCAAAGTGCTCTGGAATTGAGGGTTCTCGTACAAAACATATTGATATTCGGTATCATTGGTTATGCGAGGTGATGGATCGACAACTGTTGAGACTAATAAAGATCCATACGAAGGAGAATCTAGCTGATATATTAACTAAAGTGGTAACTTGAGAAAAGTTAGAGCTATGCAAAAATATAGCTAGGATGCTTGTTCCAGATATGACTTGAGGGGGAGAATTGAAAAATTCCAATCACCATTGGAACAACCACCATTCTAGAAGCCACCATTGTTGAATTCAAGAATGGCTGCAGATTTCTTCAAAGTTGGCCACCAACTTTTGACAATTCACACCTGTAAATTTACTATAAATAGAGGTGCAATCCTTATTTGTAAGATATCACCAAGAAAAGTGCAATGTGTGAGATTGAGAGTTATTTTGTAATCTATTCTTGTGAGTAATAGAAGAAATTTTTCTCATAAATTGTGTTTACCAACGCTCAATTGTTCCTTTGGCATCAACATGTAGTTGGTGAGAAGTCTTTTAGAATTGCACTAAAGGACTAACACTCAATAAGAATATCCATAGCAGCATAAAAGACAGACGTTCAAGGTGTTATCTAACACAAGTTTTTCACACAACATTTGTAAGAGTGAATATATCCTCAAGTTGAAAAGCTTCTCCTTGACTTCTTATGCAAGAATATAGCAAATCCAGACAAGGGACTTGATAGACTATGTCTGTAGTTCTCGTATTTTGTGTGTGTTGTATTGTGTTACTAAATGTAAGATTACTCCTCAACTAAGAAGGTAAGTGATCAGTTCCCTTTCTAATTGATTAGTGTGTGACGCAAACCTGTGCAGACAACGTTGTAGTCTCGAAGTATGTGTATGGTTGTGTTTGTGTTTTAGTCTAACTACTCAGGTGTTATAGGTTAGATTGAAACAGGCCTTGCGGGTGCTCATTGTTTGTGCTAGTTGTACAAACTATCTATGTTGTAAGGAAAAGTAGAAAAATGGCGTGTGTGTTGTATTTCTTTACTTTGCTCATAGTGGATTTGGTTGGTAAATCCCGTGGTGACAGGTCTTGGTTGTTCATCCCTTGAGCAAGTAGTTTTTTCACATAAAAATTATTGTTTCTTTACCTTCTGCTATTATTTCTGTTTGAAGTTTTGATTGTTATCTTTAAGGGACCTGATAAGTTATCAAGCCAGGTGCACGCTAACTGAACAATTAGTATCATAGCAGGAATCTTTGTCAGGTTCACACCTTGAGATTTTCTGCAACGATGGCTCCTTCGCTTAACTTAGAAGAAGGACAATCATCCACTAGACCTCCAAGGTTCAATGGGAGATACTATGGATGGTGGAAAGGTAGGATGCACGATTTCTTGATGGCTGAAGACAATGAACTCTGGGTCATTGCACTAGATGGGATTTGTGTTCCCATGACTGAGGTAAATGAAGGTGACGTGACCAAATCTGTTCCAAAAATCAGGCAACAATATACTAAAGTTGATAGGAAGAAAATAGAGAAAAACTACAAAGCAAAAAAACTGATTGTATCTGGTATAGGAGCTTAGGAATACAATCAGATCTCAGCTTGTGAGTCTGCTAAAGAGATCTGAGATTATCTAAAAAATGCACATGAAGGAACTGAACAAGTTATAGAATCCAAGGTTGGCATGTTAACATCACAGTATGAGGACTTCATCATGCATGAAGGAGAAATCATACAAGAAATTGAGACCATGTTCTCAGCAATAACCAATGAACTCAAGTGCCTAGGAGAGTCCATCAGCCAGAGCAAATAAGTTCATAAAGTTCAAAGAGTTCTTCCCAAATCTTGGGAGAACAAAGTGAATGTCATTACT
>JAOTQR010077065.1:0-12493 GCA_025774065.1 Solanum ossicruentum
GTCTGAGTGGTATTAGATGGTAGTGGCAAGGACTGTTGTCTGTGAAGGGCGTGGGTATATATATATACATATATATATATATATATATATATATATATAAGTATTCTTGTGGGATGATGACATAGCACCATTGGAATTAGGGTTCTACTCACTTTCATTGAACTACGTGCCTAGCATAAGTTCCTTTCTGAAATAGGGGTGCTCGTAAGGAATGTTGTCTCTAAAATGTAGATGCCCATAAGGACAAAAAACTATGTGATATGATATGTTATATGTGAAAATCCTATCCAAAACGGGGATGCCCGTAAAGAAGGTTGCTTCATACGAAATGGAGATGCCCATAAGGTGAAGTATGGTTACCTTTAGCAAGTAGACCACCTCTATACTGATGAGGGGTTTTCATCGGGATTCCAAGAATTGCTCTCCTGGTCTTACTTATGTCGGTTAAGGTCACATCCCCACTATATATATATAAGCATCATTTGCACCTCATGCATCAAAAGTTCCATAGCATCTTGTTATATTACATTCTTGGGTATCCAATTATTTCTCTAATATGTGCCCTTGTCATATAACTTTGATTTGCAGGTTTTGGTAAGCTCATGCATTGCATCCCGTATACTTAGTACATTCCAAGATTTCACGGTCCTTAGAGGGTGTTGATAAGGATTGGTAAAGTGGCCTATGAGTTGGTGTTGCCTAGTGAAATGGACTTGGTTCATCCGGTCTTTCACGTATCCATGTTGAGGAAGTGTGTAGGTGATCTGAATGCTATTGTTCCATTGGATGTTGTGGGGTTTGTTGAAGACAACGTAACTTATGAAGAAGCTCTAGCAGAGATCTTGGATAGGCAAGTGAAGAGGTTGAGGAACATGGATGTTGCTTTCATTAAGGTCCTTTGGAGGAATCCATAAGTTGAAAGTGCAAAATGGGAGGCCGAAGCAGACATGAAAAAATGATATCCCTGTCTTTTCCATTCTACTCAAGTCTAAGGTACTAATTCTAAGTCTCCTATATGATTTCATGTATCATGTTACAGCCGCTATGTCATTTACATGCATTCATGTTTATATTGACAAAGTTCATGGTGATTGTTTTTACACTTATGTTGAGATTTTCAAAATGATGTTTTAAGTGTGTTGAGGCATTCTTGTTGGGGTTGATTTCTTCATAATTACTCTTCTCATATAAGTTTCTTTGACATTTAGGGATGACTATTCCCAAGGGGAGATATTGAAACGACCTCAAAAAGCGCCTAAAAATGTGCCTCGGAAGTGCCCGAAATAGTAATTTCTATATATCTCAAAATTCATGTGTGATATGGAAAATATGACTTCATATTCTTGATCAGGGGCAAAATTGAGTGGGAACAGGGTCTAACCCCGATTTTAGAGCAACCATAGCGAAATTTAAAATTTTGTCAAGTTTGCACAAAACAGTGGCGATCCGCGGTGGTACCGCGATGTGCAGTCGTCGCGGACCAGTGTAAAAATGCCCTTCGTGATAGGTCTACATTTCGAACCAGATACGGACCTATACATTTTATTTCCAGTGATTTTTATCTCCGTAAAAGGCTTTTGGGTCTTGTCCCTAAGTCTTTCTATATATGAAAATACCTATAGTTAGCCATATTTTACCTTCATGTCATAAAAGACATTCCCCAATATTCTCTCAAACACTTGGACAAATATTTCACCCCAAATTTCAAGTCCCAAAACTCATCTGGATTTTAAGGATTTCACAAAAGCTTTGAGTCTCCATTTCCAATCTTCATCAAAGATTTCCCAAGGTCAAGGTATGTGGGTTTCAACCATTGGGTCCTTTCACCCATGGTGCCCATGCTTCCTTTTTACCTAATTTACATGTTTCTAAGTTGATTTTACTTATGGGTCTTCTATTATGAATTTGACTATAAACACGTTGGGGATTTGTGAAAGTGTGAGTGCTTAAGCATTTTTTGAGCTATGAATCTTAGATCTATCTTGAGGTTTGATGAAGTGTTTTGATGTATGTTACATGAGGATATTACCAAGAGTTGGTGGATGCTTTTACATTAACTTTTCTTGCATGATTTCACTCTTGAATTGCATGATTTTACACTAGCATTGCGCACCCACCAAGTGTTTGATAAAATGTCCGATTCATGTATCTTTAGTTGTTGAAGGCCTAATGCTTGGCATATGATTTATGTGACTTTATGATGATGAAAGGGTGTTATGTATGTGTTGATTCCATGAGAAGTATATATTGTGTTGTGAGTTGACATAGCCAATTGAGGGGTGATTCCTCAATCACCTTTGATGGAGGTGGTTAGCCATCAACCAATTGAGGGGTTGATACCTTAAACATCTCGGATGGGGGTGGCAAGCCATCAGCCAATTGAGGGGTTGATACCTTAATCATCTCGGATGGGGGCATTAATCCATCAACCAATTGAGGGTTTGATACCCCAATCATCTTGGATGGGAATGGTAAGCCATCAACCAATTGAGGGGTTGATACCTCAATCACTTCAGATAGAGGGTGGTCATATCAATCAACCAATTGAGCGGTTGATTCCTCAATCACTTCTAAGGGGTGGTCTACCTTATATTCTAAGTACTAAGTTGCTTGGTCTATGATAATGTTCTATTTCTACATATGTAATATGGTTTATTTATAAGCATGTTTACCTCAAATATAATTCATGCATGTCATATTGTAATATTATCATTCATTGCTTAATTATGCATTTTGACTATGTTGCTTATCTATTGTTGCATTGCATCCTACATACTTAGTACATTCAGACATACTAAAGCATACTCTATGCCTACATGATATTACCATGTTAGAACCGGAGCCCCACTTGATCATCCTCCTCCTCCACGTGGCTAGTGTGATATCTCTCAAAGCAAGTTGGTGAGTCCTCAACTTTGAGGAAATACTTCTCTTGATTTATGCTATTTATATACTCTTTTTTCTTTATTGTATGCTTTGACTATGAGGGTGAGTCTGGTTGCTTGTCTTGGCCCCCGCTAAGTTCTATGTTTAGAGGTGTTGTGAGACAAGTTATGTAATGATGCTGTGAGCCTTGACTCTCTTTGACTCTATGATGTTTTATGATATGAAGGATGTGCCTTAGCCCTATGTTTCCTTATTTCTACTCATTTATTGTTACTTTATTGCATCCATGACCAAGGATGTGTAATGATATGTTAAGAAGCTTGATTGGGGTCCCTTCGGGTTCCCCATTTATCGTGTCACATCTGGTCCCTATGCTGGGGTCATGGCTGTTGCACGGGAGCCCTTGCAGTTCCATAATCAGAAGGCTAACACCCACAAATCGAATGCACCTATTTCCTGTTACTTGGACCATAAAGTCCTACCAGGCACCCCTTGCCATCGCCGAGCCACCTGGGCCTCTTCCCAAGCTCATTGTGGACCCACTCGAATGATTATTCAGGAAAGTTGAGTCATAGCCCCCTGCAATGCTAGAATTCATGGGCTAACACACAGAAAAAATTGCGACAATGGCATGGCCACCGCCAGTCCACCAATGCCCCTTACTTGGCTCGTTTGAAACCCACTTGAATGATGTTTTTGAAATTTAAGATGGTGCCCCCTGCAACACCAAAATTCATGGTCTAACACATACAGAAAACCACCGAAATTGCCAGTTTGCTGTTCCTTGGCCCATAAAATCCTACCAGGCATCCCCCGTCACCACCAGGCCTCCTCGGCCGCTTTCTAGGCTCGTTCCGAAACCACTTATATTTTTTTGGGAACATTAGGATGAAGCCCCCTACATCACTAGAATCCATAGGCTAGCACCCACCAAAAGCTGCCGAAATCGCCTGTTTTCTATCCCTTGGGCCATAAAATCTTAACTGGCATCCCCCATTGGCACCGGGCCACCTGGCCTCTTCCAAGGCTCATTGTGGACCTACTTGTATGATTATTTGGAAAAGTTGCTTCAGAGACCTCTGCAACCCAGAATTCATGGGCTAACACCCACAAAAAATTATGAAAATCACTTATTTCCCGTTCCTTGGCCCATAAAATCCTACCAGGCATCCCCTGCCACCGCCAGGCCACCAATACCCCTTACCTAGCTCGTTTCAGACCCACTAGAATGATGTTTTTGAAATTTAAGATGGTGCCCCCTGCCGCACCAGAATTCGTGGTCTCACACACACAGAAAACCACCGAAATCGCCAGTTTCCTGTTCCTTGGCCCATAAAATCCTACCAGGCATCCCTCATCTCTATCGGGCCTCTTCTCGGGCTCATTATGGATGACTCATCTATTATTCGCAATGTTGCACTGCAGCCCCCTACAGCACCAGAATCCATGAGCTAATACCCACAAAAAACTATTGAAATCGCCTGTTTCCTATTCCTTGGCCCATAAAATCCTACCAGGTATCCCTTATCGCCGTTGGACCACCTAGGCCATTTCCTGGGCTCGTTAAAAACCCATTACTATGATTTTCCTGGAAAGTTGCATCGGAGCCCCCTGCAACGTCATAATTCAGGGGCTAACATCCAGAGAAAACTTTCGAAATCGCCTGTTTCCTATTCTTTGGCCCATAAAATCATACCAGGCATCCTCTGCCACTTATAGGCTACCTAGGCTTCTTCCTGAGCTTTTTTCGGATCCACTCATGTGATTTTTTGGAAAAGTTGCGCTAGAGCCCCTTGCAGCGTAAGAATCTGTGGGCTAACACCCACAGAAAATTGCCAAAATCACCTATTTCCTGTTCCTTGGCCCATAAAATCCTACCAGGCGTCCCCCACCACCGTTGGGCCACCTGAGCCTCTTCCTAGTCTCGTTGTGAACCCATTCATATGATTATTTGGAAAAGTTGCATTAGATCCCCTTGCAGTGCCAGAATCTGTAGGCTAAAACCCATACAAAAATGTTGAAATATCTTGTTTCTTGGTCTATAAAATCCTACCAGGCGTCCCTCGCTGCTGCCGGGCCACCTAGGCCCCTTACCGGGCTCGTTGTGGACCCATTTGTGTGATTGATTGGTAAGGTTACACTGGATCCCCTGCGACACTAGAATCCTGGGCTTACACCTACAAAAAACTATCAAAATCGCCTATTTCCTGTTCATTTGCCCAAAAAATCCTACATGGCATCCCCCATCTCTAGGGGCCCACCTGGGCCTCTTCTCAGGCTCATTCCAGACACGCTCATATGATTTTTCAGAAAAGTTGCACCAAAGGCCCCTGCAGCACCAGAATCTGTGGGCTAACAGCCACAAAATACTGCTGAAATCGTCTGTTTCCTATTCCTTGTCCAATAAAATCCTACCAGGCATTCCCTACCTCCATAGGGCTACCTGGACCTCTTCGCGGGCTTATTGCGAACCAACTGTATGATATTTTGGGATAGTTGTGCCGAAGCCCCCTGCAGCACCAGAATCCGTGGGCTAACACCTACATAAAACTGTCGAAATCGTTTGTTTCTTATTCTTTGGCCCATAAAATCCTACTAGGCGTCCCCGCTGATGCCATCCACTTGGGACTCTTCCCAAGGTCGTTGTAGACCTACTCGTCTGGTACACTTGGAAAGTTGTGCCACAGCCCCTGCAACTCCAAAATTCGTGGGCTAACAACTATAGAAAACTATCGAAATCGCATATTTCCTGTTCCTTGGCCCATAAAATCCTTCCAGGAATCCCCCGCTGATGCCAGGCCACCTAGGCCTCTTCCCGAGCTCGTTGTGGACCCGGTCGTATGATACTTTAGAAACATTGTGCCGGAGCCAACTGTAGCGCCAGAATCCGTGGGCTAACAACTATAGGAAACTATCGAAATCACCTATTTCCTCTTCCTGTGCCCATAAAATCCAACTATGCATCCCTGCAGTGCCAGAATCTATGGGTTGACACCCAAAGAAAACTGCCAAAATCTCCTATTTCCTATTCCTTGGCCCATCAAATCCTACCAAGCGTCCCCCACTACTGATAGTCCACATAGGCCTCTTCCTGGGCTCATTGCGGACCTACTTGAATGATTTTTTAGGAAAGTTTCCCACAGCCCCCTGCAGTGCCAGAATTCATGGGCTAATACCCATAGAAAACTGTAGAAATCGCCTATTTCTTGCTACTTGGCCCATAAAATCCTACCAGGCATCCCCTGCAATCGCTGGGCCACTTGGGCCTCTTCCCATACTTGTTGCGGACCCACTCATTTGATATTTTGGGAAAGTTACACCGGAACCCCTTGTAGTGCCAGTATCAGTAGGCTAACACCTATAGAAAACTACCGAAATTGCTTATTTCCTGTTCGTTGGCCCATAAAATCCTATCAGGCGTCCGCCGCTGCAGCAGGGACACCTGGGCCTTTTCCTGGGATCGTTGTGGATCCATTCATATAATTTTTTGGAAATGTTGCATCGAAGCCCCCTACAGCGCCAGAATCTGTGGGCTAACACCCATAGAAAACTGCGAAAATCTCTTGTTTCCTATTCCTACCTTTCTTTCTCTAGTCTACCTCTTCTTCTCGAGTTGTTTTGTAGGATGTTAAGTAATGCAAGAATGTAAAAGTGAAGAATAAGTTTGAGTTATCAACCTCAAACTTCAATTTATATATATATGAAATAAAAAGGATAATTTGTTAGTGTAAAATAAGTATTTTCCTCTTGTCTTCTTGTTCTTCAAAGGTTTCCAACAACACTTGATAATTCATCATGTCGTCTTAGATTTATTGGATCTTTGTTAAAGCTATTGACACAGCCATATATGAGTTTGCTTTGATAGTCGAATTAGTAGGTGTCTTGGAACAAATTCCTCAGTCTCCTTGCCATCCCAACTATGTGGTCTTCTTTGTTGCCAAGCTCTTTTAAAGTTATCATATCTCTATGTACTTGTGATTTCCACTGATGAATTTGCTTTACCCTAGGAGGTGAAACGTTCTTCCCATGATCATGGTGCTTATTCAAGTCTCTAGTGAATCTTCCTATTTAGAAAAACTCATTACCCCTTGTTTTTCTTCAGAAATGTTCAAATCGTTTTTAGCCTTGTCTGGATTCGAAAGAAACATGATAAGTGCATTTGGATTGATTTATTTACAAGTTATATCCTCTGTTTTAACAATGAAATCCATTTCATGTGTACTCAAAATAGCCTCTTGAGTGCAAAATCTGTTTGTTGGGGTACTTAGAATCATAGACCACGGTACATTTGTTTTTTTTATATAAATTCATTTAGCCTCAATCGACCTGCCTTTTTTCGCCAGATATGTATTATTTCTTTCAACCTCTCTTTGTTATAACTTGTAGGACTATTTGCAACTTATTTCAAGCATCTCTTCCTTTACTAGAATTATCAATCCCTCCAACATCACCTTGTTATTAGAGTTAGAAGTTGTAATTCTTTTTCTTTGTTGCTTTAGAATAGTAATTTAGCATTTATAATCTCCCTTGCATTACCTACACATCCACACCCCTATCATTATGATTTTTAACAACCTTTCCGAGAAACAAACTACAGCTATTTTCACCACATCCTTGTTGTTTATAGTGAGTGCAATACCTTGGGATAAACAAACTCTTGATACTGTTCAACAACTTTGCCTGAATCTTTGTCTACAAAGAATAATTTTATTTTTTCTTTTGGATGACATTAACTCTAGTAGTACTTGGCCTGGTACAGTATTGAGTGGCTTTAACTACAGCAGTTGGCGGTACATAAAAGTGATAGAAAAGT
Organism: Solanum ossicruentum; assembly: GCA_025774065.1. Lineage (NCBI taxonomy): Eukaryota > Viridiplantae > Streptophyta > Magnoliopsida > Solanales > Solanaceae > Solanum > Solanum ossicruentum. Next base: position 7,700 of record JAOTQR010077065.1, read on the forward strand.
TCCAGTTGCTTTCGATGTTTTTCCTTAGTATTGAACCATATAGTCCAAATAAAAGTTCTAAATAGAAACTCTTCTCTATTGAATTTGATATAACAGAATTTCTCGAAAAAACTTGATATAAAACAAACTTGATAAAGGGATGAGGAAACTCCAGTTGCCCAATGTTACATATCAAGTTGCTTCGTAATAACCTTACAGAACTTAAATAAATCAGATATTCCATCAGAAATGTGAGAAAAACTGCTCTCCATGAATGAATTTAAATGGTTGCAATTCAGTTTTGGATAGTCCTGGAAGAAGACTTGGTTTGAAGTTGTGTAATATGTTGGTTTATGTGTTGATTCAATAGTAATTTGGAGATGTTGTGGTAACACTTTGTGTTTGTTTTTCTTATGAACCTAAAGCAGTACCAACTGCTGCATTCGTTTTTCTTCATTTGTAGTGGCTCAGTGTTATTTTCCAGAATACAGACCTTTCCCTTTTGATTCAACAAATTTCCCAACTTTTGGGATTTTCCTAGCTCAGGGAAAGTTAAAACCTAACAGGTTCGGGGAATCCTTTAAATTCTTCTACTCGTGCTCCTCCATAACTCCTAACCAGTTCACTCCATATTCTCCCGAATGGCTAAAATTTCCATTGCACCATTCATCTAGTAACCAAGTAAACTATATCTGTTCAAGTTTCCTTATTGCTCGAGACCTTCAATATGGCCTTGCATTGGGCAATTCAAGTGTCGGCAAAGCTGGAGTGGAGTATTATTCTCCAAATCAATTTTCACGGCAGTTTGGCTTGACACAAGTAGTGCCTCTTCCTCCTTATCAACCCGTCAATGCTCCGCCACTCAATACAATTGTCTTCAATTCAGTAAATTGCATTCATGAAGTGGATTCAAAGTTTCCTCGATTGAAGAGAAATTTTTCAGCTATCGAATTTCATGCTAATCCAAAATGTACGTCATCTTTTGAATCCTGGTGGTTGACTTATATATGAAAGACTTGGACTGTATCAGCTTAAATTTCTATCTTCATATATAATATAGCCAAAACTCGTTATAATGCATAAAATTGACTTTTTTTTCCTTTTTTTGAAGACTATTTCACGACAACAAAAGTTTGAAGGGCAAGAAAAATATGAAAGGTCTTCTAAAAATAAAAGGAGGGAACTGGTCCCGGCTGTAAGTTAAATCCTTGAAGCCAAATTGTTCATTTAGAAATGCAATTTCTGTGGTCAATATTAATGTCCTCTCTTTCTTGTTTCAGGATATCAACAATTCTCCTGGTGTTCCTAGCTCATGTCACTTGTCTGCCAATCGTCATGAAAAATCTGTTGCTGAAGTGGTTGCAAGTACACATTCTTATGAAAACACAATCTCTATTGCCAAGCTTGAATTTTATACATACTTCTCTTATAATTTTATTCAGTTATAGTAGATTTCTTTATTCATATTAATAACGTTTTGTTTTAAATCTTTTGCAAGGATGTTGCACCTTTAACGTCTAATACTTAGGAGATGTACTTAACAAAGCTAAAGCGGAAGTTCAGGAGCTACTGAATATGCCTTTACAAGACTTTTTCTTCTGAAAAATCATTCAACTTTAGTGGCTGCCCTTCCCATATATGCTACATCACCTGATCTTTCAGTTGAAAAAGCACGTGATCTGGAGGAACTCGGAAAAAATCTTCCATCTCTACTTGCAAATTAAGGCAAAGAAAACAGCAGGACAAGTATAACAAAAAGGCTGCGCAGAGGGTAAATTTGGTCAATAAGCTTACTGCAGACCAAGAGCTTCAGAACGAATTCGAAGAACATCTCGTTGCTATTGAGGCTTCCATCTCAAATTTGAAGGAGAAATTAAAAAAGGTTAGATGAATAAGGGAGTGATAGAAGTTCAAGAAAGGAATTTGAAAAATGAAAGATCGGGCTGATTCTCTAGCTATTGAAGTAGAGAAAAGTTGGGCAGACTACAAAAAAAACTATTGGACTTCTAAATATGTTAAGTTATCTACTCAAACTTGCTTTTAATTATGATTCATTGCAAGGAAAATATTCAAATGTGAATGTATTTTCTCTTATATTTATTTTACTAGTTCTGGACACGTGCATTGCACGTTTGTCCCATGACAAGTTAAATTATTGATGTAGTAGAATAGTAATGATTTTATTTATGAAAACAATAATGTGTACATGCTGTATGTGCATAAATTTGAACCTCCAATAGATAGAATATAAATTAGAGCCTGTTAATCATATATTGTAACATCTTAAAAGGTTTTTCCTTTAATATATTCTAAATATTCAACAGGCTTTAGTAATCTCTTGAAATGGAATTATTTGGTCTCGTGCATTTTTCTTATAAATATGAGTTTTACAATGAAACTCAATCATCTAGAGTTTGCAATGTATTCTGGGGATTTAAATAGAAAAATATTTAGCAAAATACGTAAAAAAACATGAAAGCTCAGACTTGGTAGATGGAAAATGCACACTGAACAATCAAGTGCATAAGCTCTAGGACCAAACATTATCATTACAAAACAACCATTGATATTCATGGGCCATGGGTGCCTTTAATTTGTGCAATTCAGATTAGGCCGCCTCAATCAGTGCATTCAGTCTTAAAGGGAATGAATTATTAAAGAGATTTAAATGAAATATTTATTGAGACATAATGCTAAAATCTGGATTGGTCCTTCCCTTATCAATAATGGAAGAGAACTGCTAAAGTCCTCAACTATCAAGTGAAAGAGAAAAGATCTATTTTAGTTCAAAGTTTGTATCACTAAGATATTCTTGGAAACTTTCTAGTTTTGACAACCCGTTAACAACTTCATTGTTGGCCATTCCTCCAATCATAGAAAACAGACAAAGCAGAGGAAGTTCACCATTTTCTTAAAGAAAAAACATACACCTTTGGGTTAATTAGCTGTCGATAAAGATGAAATTTGGGAAAGAATATGCTTCCCAAATGGTCCATGAATGGCAAGAAACTTCTATCGATTATAATTATCTCAATAGTCTTTTGAATGAAATCTTGAAGTTCAAGCAGAAGAATGCACCATTACCTGAAGTTGCAGCCACCCCAAGAGGGTCCTTAAAGAGAAGGCTATCGATGTATAGAGCATTCAGTTGATTACAAATTATATACAATAGTTTCAAAGTGAAAAATAACCATGAAGATGAAGTGATTTTAGTGAATTCAGTGCAGCAAGACAGATCTGAAGCTCACTATGAAACCACCTTCCTTGCGTCTTTTGAAGAAGGTGGAGAATGTGAGATGCTTTTCTTCGGGAAATTGGACGATGAATTCAACAAGATGCTAGCTTTTTATAAGAAATTGGAGATGCTTTCTAAATTGATTGCAGCATTAACATAAAATTCAACAACATTGGGTGGAACAAATTTACCATTATATGATATGACAAACTGCTATAAAAATTAGTCAATGAAGTAAAGCATAGAGAGAATCAGTCATGAATATGAATATCACAATATTACTAGTGCCGGAAACATATCCACGTCTGTATTAGGAAAGACTAAAATCAAAATTGATAAATATTCCTAATATTGTTCTTGGATTCAAATTGAGTAAACTCATAACCACATTTGTCTTAGGAAGGACAAAAATGAAAATGGATAAATATTCTTGGTATTGTTCTAGGATTCAAATTGAGTAAACTCTGGCAGTATTGATTTATAATACTATGTGAACTCTCTGTTATTCGCCCAAATCAAAGGAACTCTTCCAAAAAGGGATGTGAACTGAAGAGTTTCACTGCTGGCACTATCTATTACAGACACATCCCTTTCCTTTGACAGTACCTTTAATCTACTAAAAGGTGTTTGCTCTAATCATCTGTTGAGGTTGTTGGTCCATTAGCACATTAATAAACAAGAAAAACAGAGCAACGCATGGTAAACGAAATAAAGTAAAATTACCTGGCGACCATGTATTTGGTTGAGGTAGAAAGGAGTAATAGAGTGATGGGAAACAACCTTGTTGTTCATCAGCTTTCTATAGAGAGATCAGGGATGACTGTTACAAAGGTAATTTTTTGTCCTCATCAACGTGGAATTATGATGATGTATGAAATTACTGTACACTAAAATAGGGTTGTTACAATGAGGAAAGGAATATAATTGGTATGATCGGGCTATTACAGTAAGAGAAGGGAAGGGAATTGAATAGCCTGAATGTTGGAGAATTAACCAGTGAAGAAACGTGAACATTCAGAAGAGGAAGAGACGGCACGCGGAATATGAAACAAAAGAAGCAAACGCAGGAGCAAAAGAAAGTAAACCTGATTTTTATAATTAATTAAAATTAATATTAATAAGTAATGGCATAAGGGTAAATAAGTAATGAAATAAGGGAAAAAGGGTAATCCAAGTTTGAAGTTAGGATCTTCCCACTTTTAGTTATACTAGTCTCTGGGAACGTGCATTGCAGGTTTGTCCCATTTATTATTACAAGATTTCTATATATTTCAAAAGTTGAGTTATAAAATAGAAAAGGGAAAATACACAAGTACCCCTTAGACTAAAACTAAAATCTCAGATACACACTTAAACTTTAACTTGTACCTATTACCCCCCTCCCCCAAACTTATTTTTTTTCTGAAATTAAATAACCCTTATTTGCCTATGTGGCATTTGGAGTCCGCAGGTGTACTATACACAAAAACGTAGGGGTGTGGTTAAAGGTAAATAAGGTGCATTAAATTATGAAAAAATTAGGTTTTGTTTTTGGGGGGAGGGGGAGGTAATAGAACAAAGTAAAAGTTTAAGTGTGTCTT
>JAOTQR010077066.1:0-12493 GCA_025774065.1 Solanum ossicruentum
GGGGGGAGGGGGCGGGAAGGAGGGATAATTAAAAAGAATATGTTTTTTTTTTATTTTAATTAATTATTATTAGTATTTTAAATCTTTTTAAGGAACAATTTTGTATTTATGCGTTTTTGAATGTACTGTCACGTATAACAATATTAATATCACATAAGTTCGATCAATAATCAAAAGTGATTAACATATTATGTTTTGCTGAATTTAAAGATTCAGTTGATAAAATGATGAGTACAAGAGTTTAAGGATAAACAAAGCCAAATACAAAAATTTTTAGCTCATTCTTCCTTGTTCTAAAGAAAGAAGATAGTACTAAAATATAGCAAACTACTAAAAAAGAAAGTCAACCAATTATTAAAACAAGAAATAACTACTCAACATTCCTTATTTACTTGTAAAAGAAAATAAATATTTTTAAAAGAAGCAACAATATTAAAGATACGTAAAATATTTATACTTACTCATTAATTTGTTTTTGAAATTTAGAGTATCTAGTCGAAAGAAATTCAATTAGTCTTTCTTGTGATATTTCAACAGCAGAACAAATATACCTTCCTTTTGCACTGGGATATTCTAGAAGGAATGGGATATTCTAGAAGGAAGATATGGACATTCGTTACATCATCCACATGTACAAAAGGTACACATGAAGGATAGCTTATGAGTAATTTTGATGACCTGCAAAAATTTTCAACTACTATTTAGCATAATATATACATTGATGTTTTAAGAAAAAGCACATAAAAATTCACACCCTAAATGAGAATAGAATTAAGAGTTAATTAAGAGAGTACCGATCCATTATAATACAAATAAAAGAATTATGGTACTAAAAATTGGTTCCACACTAATGCACGGGATTGATTTTTCAAGAAAAATAAACGCAAAATTCATTGACAGTGCATCGTCCATCTTTTCTTCGTCCCGTTTCTGAAATTAACGGACATGATCAGTTAAAATGGTGGGACAACTCACTTTGTCCGTCGATTTTTGTCAGTCTTAGGAAACTGACAGATATGAGATAGATTTTTCAGATATATACCTAAAAAAAATATAGCTACTTGAAATCAAACTCATATACTTTCTATAATTTTAGGTAATTCTACCACTTAAATACACATGCTCTTTAATGAATTATTTTCATTGTGTTGTCAACTGCCAATTTTATACTTTAAAAACTGTCCTTGTCCGTCAATTTTGTTAAAAAAATAATAAATACCCAAGGGACTGCGTTGATATTTATTAAAAATAATTTTTTTCAAAATTCTAATTTTCCGTGAAAGAAGAAACCACGTCTGTTGATTGGTTTTCTACTAAAATATATTTTTTAAAAATAAAACTCATAGAGAAAATCAATTTCCCTTCAATTTTTTGGGATCCATCCTTTCCGTGGACTCTCTATCCATGTTATTTTTGTTAGCGTTAATACTTGTTTGTCACATTAAAGAAATTAAATTTACCCACTAGAATAATTTATATAACAAAGCTTTACTATTTCTTCCGTCCCGTTTTATGTGACATCCTTTCTTTTTTGATCCGTTTCAAAAAAGAATATCATCTTATTCAAATTGGAAATAATTTACCTTTAAATTTCTTTTTTACACTTAACGAAATAATTTTCAGCCACACAAATATCTATGAATAATTTTAGATCTCATCATGTTAAGTCAAAAGCTGTCACATAAAATGAAACGGAGGGAGTAATACATACCAAGAATCATTCCCATGGATGAATGAATAGAGCCTGGAATTTGAGGAGTAATAAAAGGTCCATGTATCCAAGTTGGGATTACAGTCACAAGATCAATTCCATCTTTTTCTGCAAATTCCGGAGCTGCTTTTTCTGTTAATGTGTTGCTAACTGTGTAAGAACTTGCAAATGGCTTTAAGGTTCTTATAATATCTACATCCGTCCATGAGCTTTCGTCTATTACGTCTGATGAATTCTCAACCATAACTGTAGTTGAGCTAGAAGTGTATACGACACGTTTAACTGTCTTCAAAACAAGAAATGCTTGTAAAATACTTTAGATCTTTGTGTTATTGTTTCTTTCTTCTCAAAATTAATTGGATGTGCAACATGAAATACCCCAATGCAGCCTTCAATTGTTGTGGGGTCCAGTCTCCTTTTTTTTTTATTAACAACCCACATATAATTAATTCAAACTTGGCAATTTATTCAAAATTGGCAACTTCCTGCAAATTGTTTTCAATTGTTGGCTGGTTTGTTTGTCAAAAATTGGCCACCAACTTTTGACAAGTAAATCAAAAGGAAGGCTACCACCTACCTAAATTACTCATATATAAAGGAGTAATTTGTTCTTCATTTTATCATTCATAAAGAGAGAAAAAATACAAAGAGAGCCACAGAGAGAAAGTAAGGATTTTTCTTCTGTGAGGTATACCATAGACTATAAAATAAAATAATCTGTAAAGAAAAAATTAGAGTATGTGCTTAGGAAATATTTTTTTCCTAAAAAAAATAGTGTGTCCACTTACTTTGGTATTTTTCTATGAGAGCCTACTATTTATAATAATAGAAGAAATTGTACACTTGTGCCTACTATTTATAATAGTAGAAGAAATATAGTAGAAATATTGATTTGTGGACGTAACCTAAAAAGTTTTGGGTGAACCACGTTAAATTTCTTAGTGTCGTTATTTTCTCATTTTTCATATTATTGTGCTATATTTATTTTGAATTATTCCTTATTTTTCCTTACAAACTGGTATCAGAGGCGAGGTTCTGTTTGAGTATGCTCTGTGGTTGCAGCATAATCTGAACTTCCACATCAGAAAAGAATTACTTTGGTATACAATTTTATGGAAAAAAATAATGAAAGCCAACACTAGTAGAATGACCACTTTGATGGCACTAATTATGCCATTTGGAAGGGAAAAATGGAAGATCTGCTTTACGTTAAGAAATTTATCAACCAGTCTTTGCCACTAAAAAGCCTGAAAATAAAACAGATGAAGAGTGGAATCTGTTGCATAGACTAGACAGGTCTGTAGATTTATTAGACAATGGATTGATGATAATGTGTTGAACCATATTTCTGGTGAAACACGTGCTCATACTCTATGGGAGCATCTTAAAAGTTTGTATGCTCGAAAGATTGGGAACAATAAAATGTTCTTGATAAAGCAGATGTTGAGTTTAAAATATATTGATGGTTCCGCGATGACAAATCACCTAAATAATTTCCAAGGAATCGTGAACCAGTTGTCTGCTATGGGCATTAAATTTGATGAAGAAATTCATGTTCTCAAATACTCTCCCAAATACTTAGACAATATTCTATCTCCTAAATTCAAGTCTTAAAACTCATCCAGACCTAAGGATTTCCTCTCAAGTTTTCGGTCTCCATCTCCAATCTTCTTCAAGGATTCTCCAAAAGCTAAGGTACATGAGTTTCTTTCACCCATGATTCCCAAGCTTCTTGTTACCTAAAATTGCATGATTTAAAGTTGATTTACTCATGGGTCTTATTCATTATGAAATTCACTGCACACTATGTTGGGGTTTATGAAATTGTGACTATTTTACTATGTTTTGGGCTATTAATCTAAGATCTATTGTGAGATTTGATGAAGAGTTTTGATGTATATTGCTTGAGGGTGTTATCCAGTATCAATTCATGGTTTTACATTGAATTTTATAGCATGATTTCACTCTTTAATTGCATGGTTTTACACTAACACTACACACCTACCAAGTGTTTGATAAAATGTCCGATCTATGATTCTTGAGTTATTGAAGACCTAAAGCTTGGCATATTAGATATATGACTTTATGATGATAAAAATATTTTGTATATGTGTTAATTTCATGATAACCTCCTATAGTGTTACATGTTGACCATAACCTTGTTGAAGAGTTGGTACCTTGACCACTTTGATGGAGGGTGTTAAGTCCATTAACCTTGTTGAGGGGTTGGTATCTTGACCACTATGATGGAGGGTATTAAGTCCATTAACCTTGTTGAGGGGTTGGTACCTTGACCACTTTGATGGAGGGTGTTAAGTCCATTAACCTTGTTGACGGGTTGGTACGTTGATCACTTTGATGGAGGGTGTTAAGTCCATTAACCTAATTGAGGGGTTGGTATCTTGACCACTTTGATGGAGGATGTTAAGTCCATTAACCTTGTTGAGGGGTTGGTACATCGATCACTACCAAGGGGGTGCTAAACCTTGGATTCTGAGTACTAGTTGCTTGGTCTATGATGACTGTCTCTTCTTATCTACGTAATATGTTCTATATAAGCATGCTTTACTTCAAACATCCTTGATATATGACATATTGCTACTATTCTATCTATTGATTATTATCATGCATTTTGACTATATTGCCTATCTGTTATTGCATTGCATCCTACATACTTAGTACATTCAAACGTACTAACTCATGATTATAAGGGGGCCCCTTTTGAGAGGTGCATCATACTCTACGCCTATATGATGTCACCATGTATCAATTGAAACTCTATTTGGCCATCCTCCTCCTCCACATGGCTAGTTCGATTGTCTCTCAAGCTAGTTGGTGAGTCCTTCATTCCGGAGACATTAGCCCATATTTCTTATGCTTATGTATTGATACTCTCTTCTTTATCTTTGACTGTGAGGGTGAGCCCGGTTGCTTATCTTGGCCCCCACTAAGTATCTAAGTTTAGAGGTGTTGTTGGACAAGTTGTGTATTATTCTTGAGCTTTAAATTATCTATGATATTTTAAGTATTACTCTTCCTTCCTCTCTCGCTCACTTAGTCCTAATTCCCCTTGTTTATGCTTTTCTCTATTTGTCATTTTAATTGCCTCCGCGACCAAAAATGTGTAATGATGTGCTATGAGCTTGTTCGGGGTTTCTTTTAGTTTCCCATTCGCCGGTCACGTCTAGGCCCTAGGCTTGGGTCGTGACAAAGATGGTATTAGAGCCCTAAGTTTTTAGATCCTCGGAGTCCAACACACTGTATCGATTAGAGTCTTATTCATGGTTGTGTTGTGCACCACAACTATAAGTAAGAGACTATGAGACATTTTAAGAAATGTTTCCCTTATTTATGTTCTAAGTCATTCTATAGAGTTAACATAAGTTTTCCCCCCTAACGATTGTTCTTTGATATATTAGATCATGCCTAACACAAGAGGAAGAAGAGCTTGCACCCCCGAGGAGCAACCGGCTCCTCTCGCTCCTCAATCTCCTCAAGATGTGGGACTAGTTCATGAATAAATTCGGGATGCTCTCACCTTGCTTGCACAAGCTGTGGCTAACCAATCTAGCTAATGAGACTGAGCCCCTCATGCTTTCATTTTGGCGTCTCAGGTGAGAGACTTTATAGGGATGAATCCACCGGTATTTTATGGGTCAAAGGTCGATGAGGACCCTCAAGAGTTCATTGATAAGGTTTACAAGGTATTGGCCATCATGGGTGTTAGGTCAGAGGAAACGGCAGAGTTGGTGGCTTACCAACTCAAGGGGGTTGCACAAATATAGTTTAATCAATGGAAGGAAGAGAAGGGGGTTGACAATGTGGTTCTATGGGAGAAGTTCAAGACGACTTTTGTTAATATGTTCTTCCCACTTGAGCTTAGGGAGGCTAAGATGGTAGAATTCATTAATTTGAAATAAGGTTCCTTTAGTGTGAGGGAGTATTCCCTCAAGTTCAATCAACTTTCAAAATATGCTCCCCAATTGGTGTCCGATCCAAGGTCTAGAATGAGTAAATTCATGATGAGAGTGTCGGACTTGGTGAGTGAGGAGTGCCGGTCTGCTATGTTGATTAGTGACATGAATTTGGCCCGCTTGATGACCTATGCCGAACAAATGGAGGAGGAAAAGTTGAGGAAGAGGAGAGGTAGGGAGGCCAAGATGGCCTGTGGTCAAGGAAAGGTGCAAAGTCTCAAAGATAGTGGTAATGTCGTACTTTTTGATAGGTTCCCAAAATGTTGTAGACGCCATGATGACCCGTGCTTGAAGAAAACCAATGTTTGTGGAGAGGAGGGTCACAAGATAATAGATTGTCCTAGTAGGTGAAAAAAGGGTAGAGGTGGTGATGTTGATCAAGGGGTTGCTCCAAGACATAATCGGTTCTATGCTCTAAAGAGAAGGCAAGGAGGAGAAGAGGTGCCTGATGATGCTACCAGTATGTTAAAGGCTTTTCTTGATGTTGTTGTGCATGCTTTGATGGTTCCAGGAGTTATTTTTCTTTTCGTTGTTCCTTTTGTTGCTAGTAGGGTATGAATATGTGAGTCTGTTATTGCTAGAAGGGTTTAGGGGATGTTCATGTTCTTATTGCATAGGGTCTTGTCTTGTGATTTTGGTTGGACTTAGTTGGTTAGATTGGAGGTCTTGAGGTGGTTTGGCTACTTGAATAGCATACTTCTAATGAATGTATGACCCATGAGGTTATGATATGATGGTTGAGGATGGTCGATTTATTTGGTCAACTACAATGCGTTAGTTACTTCTTTAAGCTTGATCCTTGGTTCAGGCTTTGTCCCCAAGTGAGAATGAGGGTAGGTGAAATTCCTAAGTGTCTTTCCAGGCTAAGGGGAGTATCTGAGTATTGTTGGGGTTGTTAGGTTGACTTATGCACCAATTAGGTTTGTGGATTTCATGAATAGGGTCTTGAAACTATCACGACCTAAGCCTAGGGACTAGAGGTGACAACGCAAATGGGGAATCCGAAGGAACCCCAATCAAGTCTGTCAGCATATCATTACAAATCATTGGTCACAGAAGTATGTAAAGGACATAAAATAAGATTAAGGGGCAAATGGATAGCTTATAAAACAACATCAATAAGGGCCAAGGAGTCATAACTCATAACATAGATACATAAATTGTCCAACAAACACCTCTAAATACATAGATAGGGCGGGGTCCTAGATAAAGTAACCGGGCTCACCCTCATAGTCAAAATAGAACATAAGAAAGTCTCTCAATACATAGATAATAACAACATAGACTACGGTCCCCGAAGTGGAGGACTCACCAACTAGCTTTGAGTAGAACTGATCTAGCCATGTGGAGATGGAGGATGATCAACTTGAGCACTAGTCCCTACATTGTGATCATGTAGGTAAGAGTGTGCGTTAGTACGTTTGAATGTACAAAGTATATGGGATGCAATGCAACAATAGATAGACATCATACTCAAAATGTATACATTAGACAATAAGCATAGTATAACAATATGACATGTATCTTCAATGCGTAAATAAAACATGTTTAAGTAGCTCATTCTCATATCAGATATCATATATGTAGAAGAGACTAAGCTAGCTATTCAAGGTATAAACCCCTTGGTGGTTGTGTGGTATAAACCCCTCATATGATTGATGATAATCACACCTTATCAACATGGTGACGAAGTATAAACCCCTCGCATGGTTGATATATATAAACTCCCAACATAGTTACCCGGGCTCTTGTCCCCCCGGATCGGGTATGGTCTAATGTAACACTTTATATAGGATTTATCATATGCTATAGTGCAATACTTCATATAGGATCAAATAGTATACATAATCTCATTTTATCATCATAACATCATTCATATCATATCTCATGCTTTGGACCTTCATTTACTCAAGAAACCGTAGCCTGACATTTTATCAAACACTTGGGGGGTGTGAAATGGGGGTAAAAGACTATGCAATTTAGAGATGAAATCATGCAAGAAAATATGTAGTAAAACCATCAATCAACACCTTGCAACACCCCCAAGACATTCACATCAAAACCCCTCATCAAATCCAACATTAGATCGAAGATTTGGAGATCAAAACATGCTAAAACAACCATACTTTCATGAACTAAAATCACCGTGCAGAAAATTTCTCAGTATGTAAGACCCACATGTAAGATAAACTTTAAATCATACAATATTAGTAAAAAGGTGGCTTAGGCACCATTGGTAGAAGGACCCAATGGTTCAACACCACATACCTTAGCTTTGGAGAAGTTCTTGGTAAAGATTGAAGATGGAGACTTGAAGCCTGAAGAAAATCCTTAGTTTTGGATGAAGGTTTTGAGACTTGAATTTTGGAGTGAAAATATAGGCAGGTGTTTTAGGGAGTATTGAGAAATGTTTTGGATGATATAAGGGTGAAATTTTGCTAAGTATAGACAAAAACATGTTTTGGAAAACTTGGGCCGAACACTTGGAATATCTAGAACGCACAGGAAAAACACCGCCAGGGAAAATACACCTCTCCGCATTGCGGAGAGGACGCGGAGAAGGAATTACGCATGAGCGCGCCCTTGGTGCATCAGGCCAGGGGCGCGGATTGCTCTATGGAAATCGTCACTTAAAAATTTATAATTGCTAATCTTTCGCTCTTAAAGTGGGGTTAGACCCTTTTTTACCTAATTTTGACATCCGGATCACAAATATGAAGTCAGATTTACAAATTAAAGAACAAATTTTAAGATATATGGAAACTAATTTTGGACATTCCTAGGCATATTTTTGGGCACTTTTTGGGGATCGTTTCAATATCTCCCCCTTGGGAATATTTGTCCTCGAATGTAAAAGAGATGTACAACAAAAGAGTGATCATGCACAAATCATCCCCAACAAGAATGCAACATAACATGTAAAACATCATTTTCAAATTCTTAACATAAGTGTAAAATCATCATAAGTTTACCCACTTAAATATGAATGCATATGAATGACATGGGGGCTGAAATGTAAGACTTGAAATCACATATGGGACTTAGGATTAGTACCTTAGGCTTGACTGGAGTGGAAAAGGTGAGAATACCACTTTTGCATGTCCACTTCACCCTCCAATGTAGCACTTTCAACTTGTTTGTTCCTCCAAAGGACCTTAACGGATGTCACCTCCTTGTTCCTCAATATTTTTACTTGCCTCTCCAAGATCTGAATCAGAACCTCCTCATAAATTAAGTTATCCTCAATAACACCCATAACATCAAGTGGCACAATGGCATTAGGATCACCAACATAGTCCCTTAGCATAGAAACATATTCATTTCGCTAGGCAATTTCAACTCATAAGCTACGTTGCCAGTCCTTTCTATCACCTCATAAGGACCAATATACCTTGGACTCAACTTCCTTTTTTTACCAAAATGGATGACACCTTTTATTGGAGAAACCTTCAAATAGACCCAATCACCCACTTTGAATTCAAGGTCTCTTCTTCTCACATCGGCATAGGATTTTTGACGACTTTGGGCTGTCGTCCACCTTTCCCTAATCATCCTAACCTTCTCAAGAACATTTATAACCAGATGCGGCTCCAATAAATCCACCTCTCCAACATCAAACCAATCCACTGGTGATCTACAACGTCTCAAATAAAAAGCCTCAAAAGGAGACATACCAATGCTAGAGTGATCACTATTATTGCGGGCAAACTCAATCAACGGAAGATGGTCATCCCAACTACCTTTAAGCTCTAAAACACAAGACCTAAGCATATCCTTAAGTGTTTGAATTGTCCTTTTGGCTTGGCTATCTATTTAAGGGTGGAAGGTCGTACTAAGGTGAACTTTGGTACCAAGACTTCTTTGAAAAGACCTCCGAAAGTGTGAAGTAAATTGTGCACCACGATCCGATATAATGGATAAAGGAACCCCATGTAACCTCATTAACTCCTGGATGTACAACTGTGCATACTCTTCAGCCCCATATGTGGTCTTAACTGGTAGAAAGTGAGTCGATTTCATCATCCTATCAACCACCACCCATATGGAATCAAAACCTTTCCTGGTCTTGGGAAACGCAACCGCAAATCCATATTAATCACCTCTCACTTTCAAGTAGGAATCTCTATGTCTTGGGTTAGGCCACCCTACCTCTGATGCTCAGCTTTGACTTGTCGACAACTATGGCAACCGGAAACAAATTTGGCAATGTCCCTCTTTATGCCTCCCCACAAATCCACATCCCTGAAGTATCCATACATTTTGGTGGAACCGGGGTGGATAGAATAATAAAAATTATGGGCCTCATCAAGAATTCTCTCCCTTAAACCACCAACACATGGCACACACAACCTACCTTGGTATCTAAGAGCCTCATCTCCCTCTTGGGAGAAAACCTTTATTTTGCCCTCTTTCACCAAGACCTTCAATTCACGCAAAGAGAGTCTAGATCTTGTTTTGCTATCACCTCATCAACTAAGGAATATGTAGAACCATCAACAATAACTACACCATTACCCATATCTTCTAACCTAACCCCCAGTGTAGCCAATCTATGCACCTCCCTAGCCATCTCCATATCACTACCATCTGCATGAGTTAGGCTACCCATAGACACTCGACTCAAAGCATCCGCCAAAACATTTGCCTTACATGGATGGTAATGCACACTCATGTCATAGTCCTAAAAGAGCTCTAGCCACCTTCTTTGTCTCAAGTTGGGATCTTTTTGAGTGAAGACATATTTGAGGCTCTTATGATCGGTGAAGACATCAACATGCACTCCACACAAATAATGACGCCAGATCTTTAATGCAAACACCACGGCTGTCAATTCAAGGTCATGGGTAGGGTAGTTCTTTTCATGCACTTTGAGTTATCTAGAAGCATAGCTATGACCTTACCATTTTGCATTAGCACACAACCCACACCAACTTTAAATGCATCATAATATAGAACAAAACCCTCAAGTCTATCCGGTAGTGACAATCGGACACAAGCCTATCTTTTAACGTTTGGAAGCTTTTCTCACATTCATAGGTCAACTCAAACTTAACTTTCTTTTGAATCAACTTTGTCATAGGGGAAGCAATGGAGAATAACTCATTCACAAACCTTCTATAGTAACCCACAAGGCTCAAGAAACTCCTAATATCCGATGGGGTCAATGGTCTAGGCTAATTCCTAATCACATTGGTCTTCTTAGGATCTACTTTAATGCCATCTCCCGACACCACATGACCTAAGAATGCAACCTCCTTTAACCAAAATTCACACTTGTCATATTTAGCATACAAATCTCTCCTCTCTCAATTTTTGCAACACAACCCTCAAATGACCCATATGCTCCTTCCTACTATGTAAATAGATTAAAATATCATCAATGAAGACCACAACAAAGGAATCAAGGTAGGGTTTGAAGACCCTATTCATTAGGTCCATGAAGATGGTCGGTGCATTAGTCAACCCAAAGGACATCACCACAAATTCATAATGCCCGTATCTAGTCCGGAAGGCCATCTTGGGAATATCACACTCCCTCAACCTCACTTGATAATATCCAGACCGAAGATCAATCTTACAGAAAAAGCTATCCCCTTACAATTGGTCAAACAAATTATCAATTCTTGGAAGAGGATATATATTCTTTATAGTGACCCTATTGAGTTGCCAGTAATCAATGCACATTCTAAGTGACCCATCCTTCTTTTTCATAAACAACACTGGAGCACCCCAAGGTGATTGACTAGGTCTAATAAATCCCTTTTCCAACAAATCTTTCAATTGCTCTTATAACTCCTTCAACTCCGCCAAGGCCATACAGTAAGGGGGACTAGAGATAGGTTGAGTATCGAGTAGAAGATTTATGCCAAAGTCTATCTCCCTTTCGGGAGGGACACCGAAAAAGTCATTTAGGAAGACATAAAGAAACTTATTTACAATGGGGACCGACTCAATGGAAGGGACCTTGGACTCCACATCTTTAACCCTCACAAAATGATACAAACACCCCTTAGAAAGCAACTTATGGGCTTTAATGAATGAAATGAATCTACCCTTGATCACCATATCTTGACTTTCCCACTTAAGGACGGATTCATTAGGAAATTGGAACTTGACCCTACGAGTTCTGCAATCAATTGAAGCATAGTAGGCATTCAACCAATCCATCGCAATAATGACATCAAAGTCTACCATGTCTAATTCAACAAGATCACAAGGCAATAACTTATTCAAAATGCAAATAGTACAACTCTTATAAACTTTCCCAGCAATAATAGAGGCACTAATAAGAGTAGACACTTCATATAACTCATGCAACAACTCGGGAACAACATGGAACTTTTTAGCAGTAAGAGGAGTAACAAAGGAAAGAGTGGCACCTCGACTAATCAAAGCATACATATCAAATTCAAAGATTTTCAACATATCGGTAACAACATTGGGGACCATACCAACCCCTTGCCTTTCATGTAGAGCATAAAATCGATTGTTTCTTGGGACACCACCTTGAACACTAACTCTCCCCAATGGAATCGCATTAGCACCCCGGACCTTTCCACAGTTTCTCGTACAATCCACCTTCTTGTGACCAAGCTCCCCACATTCATAGCATGCATTAGAACCCCTCAAACATAAGCCTCCATGGATTTTTCCACATGTTGGGCACACATCATTAGGAGCCATTCCACCCACACCTTGAGGCCTAGGAAGGTCATTGGCAAACCCCCTATAGCATGGACACATGAAACACCGGGTGCACCCCTCCCAAAGCCGCTGGCAACTCAAGCTCGTAGGCAACCTTGCCTAT
>JAOTQR010077067.1:0-12492 GCA_025774065.1 Solanum ossicruentum
CATATATATATTATTTTCCATATATATCTATACATGAAAAAGGAAAGAAAGAAACAAGCTGAAAGATTTGGAAAAAAGTTCACATGGGTCCCGCTGCACAGCACAATTTGGTGCCTAATATTTGAATTAGTAAATTATTATCTCACAGCAACAATTTGGTGCCTAATACTTCTTCATCATAGTGAGTTTGTTGGGATATTGCAAACTCTTCCTCCTACATCGGTGGTGGAAGGTCAAAATGACCAACTTAAATAGTTTGAACCAATCCCATTAGTATAAGGCCTTTTGGGAGATGCCCAAAAACAAATTCGTAAGGGCTTGGCCCAAAGCAGACAATATCATACTAATGTGGGATTAGGGTGCGGACGCACGTGATCCCTACAAGTGGTATCAGAGCCCAGGTTCGGAGGACAGGAGTGATGGACCGATGTGTACGAGTCACCAGTGTGGCATTAGGACCAAAGGATCTGCAAGGGTGCCTTGTATCAAAAGTCTTCCTGTCAAGTGGTGGTACAGGCGGCGTGTCCCGTTAAGTGATAACGACGGTGCAAGATGATTTGGAGGATCAGATGGTGTAACCTAGAGATGTGAAGGTTTGCGGTAATGCCTTGTGTCGAAAGTATTCCCTACAGGATAGTCGGGCGGCGTGTCCCGTAGGTTGTTGCAGCGGTACAAGATGGTAGCAGATTTAAATTGATAATCGCTAGAGAGGAGGCCACGAGATTATGTGGTCAGAGTTTGAGGGGAGGTTTGTTGGGATAATGCAAGCTCTTCTTCCCACATCGGTGGTGGAAGGTCAAAATGACCAACTTAAATAGGTTGAACCAATTCCATTAGTATGAGGCCTTTTGGGAGATGCTAAAAAACAAATCCGTGAGGGCTTGGCCCAAAGCGGACAATATCATACTAATATGGGGTTGGGGTGCGGGCGCACATGGTCTCTACAACAAGAATAACATAAGTGAAATTTCACAAGTGAGGTCTGAAAAGGGCAGAATGTACACACATTCTCCAGTGACTTGCCTAAGCTTTTCCTTTGAGGAATTTGTTTCATATCGTACTTCTGTCCAATCTAGTAGGAAATTTGAAAGTTATATTCACACAACCTGTTACATTACGTTAAAATATGTCTATTTCTTGATGTTTTCTTCATTTCCTGTTTTTCCTTTATTTGTTTCCTACAAAATTTTAGTATTTGTTCATAAAATCGTGTTGATGAAATTCTATGGTATACTTTCCTAGGTGATTGTTTTCAATATAATTTGTTTATGTGGATTTGCAGACATAGTGTTATTAGTGCATTTATTTACCTTTATTGTGCTGCTAGGTAACCTTGTTGGTCCTAATTTATGAGGAGGAAAACTGTTTTAGTATATTTATAGTATACCTTCCTCTAGATTCATCATCTTGTTAAGTTACCTAATCCAAATGAAAGATGCTGGATTTCTAAAGAGGGACATGATCATATTGTCATACTATTCTGTACTTGTTAGCTGAAATAAGAAATGGTTTGAAGAGTTCAAATAGTGGTAGTGCATTGAATATTAGAGAGAATAGTTCTTTGCACTTGCTTCTAGTCTCTAAATAAGTATGAACTGGAAATATTGTTTTCTCTACACTTTGTAATTCGTGTTGTCTATTTTTTATTTATGTGAGACAGGTTAAGAGTCAATCGAAAACTTATTTCAGTGTTCATAGTTTGCTCTTTCATGCTCAAAGAGATGATCTTCCCAAGTGAAGCAGAGAAGACCAAATATGGATTCACTTACTTAGTGTCTTTTGGATGCTGACTGTACAGTACTCAGTGTGATTAAAGGTAAAAAAAATCTTGGCATCATCTTGACTGTTAGTAGAATTCCCATATTAGATGAGTCAGCAAAATAGTTAGCAGTATTAGCTTTTTTCTTTTCAGTAAAACACTTCATTGCATTATTTTAAAATATGTTTAAAATGTCAGTAAGATATCATTGCATTAGTTACCACATTCCTTGGGAAGGAAAAATCCCATGAAATTCTATTTGTACATGAAATAGAGAATTTAGCTAGATTATTAGCTAACAAATTCCATGTTTGAGGGAATATGTATAATCTTGATTTCTTCAAAAGACTTCATCAATCGCCAGACATCCTCGCAAATGGTTTCATTTTCCCTAAGCAATATACTTATATATGGCTATTAAGAAACTTCCTCGAGTGTTTCGTATACTTCATCAAGCACCCAATAATTATGATTTTGAGTGTTTTGCACTTACAAAATCTTTTTCTAAAAAAATTTGACTATTCATTATTTGAAACTAACATCTTGAATAATTTTGTTCACCCAAGGATTAAATATTCTTTATTCACATGACTCAAACCTGATATCACTAATTCCTATTTTCCCTTGGAGCACTTTCCAAACAAAACTATTTTATTGTTGCTTTCTATTTACTTACATCAAAGTTTCCTAACCTTGTTTTCAAGAAAGCAATGTCAATACCAGAGCAAGTACTCATTAAATGCATTGCCATTTTCTCAAAATGGGTCCATTTACCATTTTACTTCTTAACACTAGAGCAATTACTTATCTGTATGAATAAAATTAGCTCCATAGGCGAAAGAATAGTTCAATCTTGATTGTATACTAGCAAGAGGTGGAACATCTTCTGATGTAATATATGGACAACGATGATATGATCACACATAGAACAATGTTTTTATTTGAAAGTAAGTGATTCTGTTTCTAAATAAGTTAATATTTAGTGGAAACTCTTTATCTTGTTATATCTTCTAACTACTAATATTAATCCATTCACATTGACTTTTTATTTGTCCTGTGCGGATGAAACTAAGGAGTATAGGTTCATTTGAACTTACCAACTTCAATTCGGAATCTGTATGTTAGTGAATGTATAGCAAAGGCAATATCTTTATCAAATAAGTTCAACATCTACAATATATGACAACAACAATAAGAACAACATACCCAATGAAATCCCACAAGTGGAGTCTGGGGAGGGTAGAATGTACGCAGATCTTACCACTATCTTAGAAAGGTAGAGAGGTTGTTTTCTGGTAACCCTTGTCTCAAAAATCCAAAAGCAAAATAAACTAGATATGGAAAAAGAAAAAAGGAAAAGAAAAGGAAACAGAAAGAATGACTAATAACGTAAAACATATGATAGTATGCAAATACGATAAAATTAACATATATAAGAAGAAAAATGACAGCATAGGATAAAAAGAAACAACTAATCCTACTTCCCTACTATAAACCAAGGTCGAACGTCAACGTAACCTTACTATCCTATTAGCCTACAACTCTAATTCTCGACCTTCACTCTTTTCTATCTAAGGTCATGTCCTCAATGAGATCAAGTTTTTCTATATCTTGTCTAATCATCTCCCCTCCAATACTCTTTTGGTCTATCTCTACTACTCTGTGTAACTCCTAAATTTAACCTCTCTCACCTTCTAACAAGAGTATCGGTACTTCTTCTCTACACATGTCTAAACTATCGCAGTCTTGCTTCCCTCATCTAGTCAGCCCAATGGGAAACCTCTAGCTTCTTTTAAGTATTCTCATTCCTAATTTTATCTCTCCTGATATATCCATACATCCATCTCAACATCCTCATCTGCGCAACCTTCATCTTCTAAATATATGACTTTTTGATTGGCCAACACTCCACCCCATATAGCAAAGATGGTCTAACCACTATTTTGTAAAACATACCTTTCAGTTTAGGTGGTATCTTTTTATCACACAATTCTCGAGAGGCAAGCCTCCATTTCATCCATGATGCCTTAACACGATGTGTGACATCATCATCGATATCACCACTACTCTGGATGATAGACCTAAGATATTTAAAGTTTTTTCTCTTGGGAATAAATTGAGTGGCAAGCCTCACATCAATATCTGTTTCATCTCTCATAACACTGAATTTGGACTCCAATTATTTTACTTTGGTGCTACTCAATTAGAACCCTTTGGATTCTAAAGCATGTATCAAAACCTCCAATCTATTATTAACTTTAGCCCGAGTTTCATCAATTAGTACTATATTATCTGTAAATAGCATACACCATTGAACCTCCTCCTGAATATACTGTATCAACTCATCCATTACCAAGACAAATAGAAAAGGGCTTAACACAGATCCTTGATGAAGTCCTATCTCAACAAGAAAATTTTCGAAGTCTCCTCCAATCATTCTTACCCAATTTTGGCTCCTTCTACATGTCCTTTATCACCCTAATATACAACATAGGAACACATTTCACCTCTAGACATCTCTATATGTCATCCCTCAAAACTTTTCGAGATCAATGAACACTATATAAAGGTCATTTTTTCTTTCCCTGTATTTCTCCACTAATTTTTGAAGAAGATGAATTTCTTCAATAGTTGACCACCTCGGCATGAATCCAAACTGATTCTCTAAAATAGACACTTCTTTTCCCACCCTCATCTTCACCACGCTGTCCCAAACCTTCATAGTGTGGCCTAACGACTTGATACACTTGTAATTGTTATAGTTTTGAATATCACCCTTGTTCTTGTACAATGGAATCATTGTACTCCTCCTCTATTCATCAAACATCTTGGCAGTCTTTATAATAGAATTGAACAGTCTAGTCAACCACTCTATGCCATCCTTGACCACATTCTCCTAAAACTCTATCGGAATCTCATCGAGTTTGATCGCCCCCCTCTCTTCATCCTACTAATAGCACATCTAACCTTCTCAACGTTGAACAACCTACAATAACCAATTTCTCTATGACTTTTGTAGTGTGCCAACTCACCCAGTTCAATATCTCTCACCCAGCTCAATATCTCTATCTATTTTTTTGTTTAAGAGTTAATGAAAATAAGCTTGCCACCTTTTCTTAATGGAAGGAAGTTTCACCAACCAGCACCTCACCGTCCTCATCCTTGATGCACTTCATTTGGTCCAAATCGTGAGCTTTCTTTTCTCTCTCTTTAGCCAGCCTATATGATGAGGGCATAACTTGCACTCATTTCTTATTATTTTCTTATGATTTTGTGTTGTTAATCCCATAACTTGAGGTTGATTATGCTCTGAATGTTGTATGTTACAAGCACTTATGGATGGATTTGAAGAAGCTAAGGAGAAGCTTAGATCGAAGCTAAATTGGAGCTAAAAGGAGCTGAAATGTACAAAATGGTATCTAGTAGCAGATACACTCTGTAAACACAACCTTTAGGCCCACGAACATGTAATTGTAACATACAAAAAGGCATGAACGTGCTATTCCAAGTCATGAAGGCAGAGCTTAAGAGATATTTCCTTCGCAAGCAAAGAATATTGAGTGCGATAGAAGAATATTATAGTGGCTAGCATCGAGATTTTTGTAGAAATTCACCATTTTCAGTTCCAAAATAACAATATACACGTACTCCTAACATTTATTCTTCATCATTCAGCAAGAGAAAAGAATATTATTACATTCTTGAAGAAGAGGAACACACCTTAGTGTAGATTTGTTTAGAGTGAGGATTTAGAGCAAGTTTTCTACAAATTCTTGAGTTGATTGAAGAGTATGGGCTTCATTTGTAATATCTTTCACTCACTATTTCTTTCCTTGTTCTCAAATGCTATATTTCTAGATTTAATTGAAGCTTGGTTATTGATTTATATATGGGTATTCATTATTACTCTTGCTTTCATGCTTAGTAGATGATTTACTCGCAAAATCAAGAGGGTTTCTCCCAAATTGCTTTGATTGTTTGAATTGATCCATGGGTTTCTGCATATTTTCTTTTTTAGCTTAAATATGAAGTAGGTCATTAATTCTATCCTAGGTCATCAATTATTGTTCTAGAGGGTATAGTTTCGGGGGGCGGGGGAGAGATTTTGCATGATAATCATGGGTTTTTAAACTGAGATCCTCAAAAAGGGCTCCATGACTAAGGTCTTGGGTGTTTTACTTTTCGGTGTTCAAGCCAGATTCCTCTTTGAGCATCCTACATGAGCAGCCATAGTTGGCTCTTGCGATACATCATTCCCTTAGCTGGGGTGATTAATCAACCTAGCTTACCTATAGAGTTTATTTGATGCTAAGTGTGATGGATCGATTGAGTTTTGATTGATTCCCATATTCCCTATCCTTGATCCCTTGCTTGATCAATCATTACCCCAATTTTTGTTGGAGTAGTGTTAGATTAGTTCACCCTAATTTGGTTAGAACCCTTGCTTGGTATTCACCTGAAAAATCAAAATCTAGTAGCCATAAGTCCTTGCTCCGCCCATTCGCTGATGCATCGTTTCCTGTAGGATACAACCCTGACCTCTAAAGTTGGTTAGTATACTGATGAAGACTGTCTCTTCTACTTTTGAGTAGTCGGGTTGAGCGACATAAAAAAAGTGGCGCCGTTGCCAGGGAACAATAGGCGTATTAAGTTGATTTAGGACTCGATTAGTAAGTACTTCTTTTTGTTTTCTTTGTTTCTCTTTTTGCTTTATGGCTAATTGTGATGAATACTTACTTGAAGAATGTAAGCCCTTTTTCTATCTCCTTTGAAGTATTGCACTTCATAGGGAACAAAATTGTGTTGACATAGTGAAGCGATAAGAAAGTGTTGTGAGTCAAGAATGGCTCACCAAATTCATCTTAGACTTACCAAAGAAGTGGCCCAAAGGCACCAGTTACTCAACACAAAAGATAATCTCAAAAGCTTGCTGGTTGCTAGAGGTTATGAGTTGGACCAATTGGAATGCAAATGTTTTGGAGGTCAACTTAAGACTAAGCGATGATGTGAGTGAGGACCCCAACTACAAGGTGTCCAACCATGAGTTGGAGTCTCAAAAAGATGGGGAAGAGCTTGATATGAAAGAGATATGGGGCCTATGCATTTATTCAAGCCAAATAAAGTTGAGGAAATGATACAAAAGTTGCAAGAGAAAGCCATGGA
This sequence comes from Solanum ossicruentum, assembly GCA_025774065.1. NCBI lineage: Eukaryota > Viridiplantae > Streptophyta > Magnoliopsida > Solanales > Solanaceae > Solanum > Solanum ossicruentum. The sequence goes on from JAOTQR010077067.1 coordinate 6,923, forward strand.
CATCTTAAATAGCAACTTTAGTTCATTTGAAGTTGGGAGTGTTGCCTACTTGGATGCCACAAAATATGGAGCTAGAATTGAAGAAAACCTTTTTACACTCCCATGTCTACCCAAGAGGAAAGTTGATGACAAATTGTGTAGACAATTCAAGTCCTCAAAATGGAGGAACCGGTGGAATATGTTGATAGTCTCCTATCACCCTCCTCATAAGCTCAAATGGCTAATCGTCTTGAAATAGGGTGAAGATTCATTGCCTCAAAGTGGAAATACAAATGGGTACTGAGTCATTTTTTGTTCATACTTTACAAATTCTTGCATTTTGAATTTTTAGAGTAACTTCTTAACTTTTCGTTTTGATTTTTGGCTAACCTTCACAATTTTCAAGTTTTGGTACTAGTATTGCACAGGTTTTGACGTGTTAAGATGAATGGAGTTGAAGAAATGGGTGGAAATACCAAATAAATGGCAAAAGGATGAAATTGGCCATTTTGATTATACTTTGGGCCCAGGCATCACCCATTGCACAAGGTTGAACCGCCCAATTAGGCCTGGGATTGCCCAAAGTTGCAGAGAATCATCCCAATTCTGGCACTCAGTCAACTTCCGCAAACACGATTTTGTTCCACAAATGCAAAGTGTATGGATTCGGCATCATAGTGTGATCCCACTTTATTTCTGCGAAGGTGGTACATTGTATGGGTTCCTAGAATGAATAGATAAGTTACTTGTGACTTTGTACCTCAATTGCAAAAAAGGAGAACACGGGTGAAAGGTACTCTGACAACCCTTTCAACTTAAAAAATACAAAAGGAAATCTCTTAATTTCTTCATCATATTCAACCATCTAGTCCAAGGTATTCCATTCTACTTCATCTTCATGCGCTTTCATCATTGGTAATCGGTGGAGCTTCAAATTTTCATGACTATGGTAATGCTTCATTGCTAAAACTCTTTTAACCTAGTTGTGGAATTATGAAACCTAAGTATACTTGTCAATTGTTGCTTTTTGGGGCAAACTTTTGTTACTATGATGCACTCTCTCTAGGAAATTTTGGAGATGATTTATGTGTCTAATCGTGTAAATTGAAGTGGGTTTTAATTTCTCGCTAGACTATACACTATAGCTTGCGGAGTGATTGTGTGATGTTTCTGGAGGAATTAGGGGATATTATGTCGTCAAAATCTTGATTAAATTACATGTCTTCCATGTGCTTCATGAAATGCGTCTCTAAAATTTGAATTCTGGTGACTGCTGCTTTCCGCAAACGCGGATACCAAGCCACGAAAATGGGTGTTCTAGAAATTCTCTATTCTTTGCAAATGCTTACATCCTTCTGCAAATACGGAGATGTACCATGAAATGAACTCTGTGATTGCACTTGAGTAGCCATGAACACAGAGACCAAATATTCACTTTTTCAGCAACAACAACACTTCACTTTTTGAACCAACTTAATTCCAAATAACTTTTTTGGTCTAAATCTTTGTCAATAGATGATTTAAATGTCTACAAGATGTTTCTGTTGTGTTGGTTTTTGATTGTAGGTCTAAATTGGTTTGAAATAGATCCCGAGAAGCACGTCATGAGAATGAAACCTTTCTAGAGGTTAACGAAAATGTCTACTTTGATCAAAGCTGATTCCTCTTAGCCAAATGTGCCAAAAAAAAGTGTGTATTTAGGCTGGCTTGTGATACAAGATAGAGGGATTTTCTTGGATAAGGTGGAGGAAAAGGTGACGGCTTTCTTTGATCATCTTTGGACTTTGAGTGGGCTTTTCTTTGCTGATGAGCCTATCAAAGCCAATCACACCATAGTTACCGAATTCTAGGCCAATGCCTCAGAGACTAACTTTGGAGAGGTGATGTCTACCATGATCCGAGGATTTAGGTTAATTTTATCCCAATGATTATCAATACTATTTATCTATTATCGGGTGCTGACAATCGGGTGTATAAAAGAGATATTGAGAGTTGGGTGATCAGTGGTTAGTTGATAAGTTGAATGATGGATTCCCCTAAAGTGGTTCACTTTTAACAGAGGTATTGACTCACACAAGTTCACAGTGGAAGCTAAAAGTTTGCTTTCCATCATTTGTGCTGGGGTAATTCTCTCTACACATGGCATAAAGGTGACTTTGGATCGAGCACTTGTCCAAGCAGCTATCTTGGACGATTTTCAAGTTAATGTGGGACAAATTATTATGGCTCAGATTGCAGAAGTCGCCTAATGGAGGTCCAACAGCTTAGTATACCCCTCATTGATTACTAGATTATGATATGAGGTAGGGGTGTCTATCATACGCATAAATGAGGAGAAAAGGATAGCCAAAGATATCTATCCATTGAAGAAGAGAGATGGCCTAGGAGGACAGAAGAAGAGGCGGATTGATGTTCTAGATCCATCCTTTGGGTAGCTTACAAAGCTAAAATCAGAGATAGGAGATCCTACTTTAGGAGTTGTAGGTTGAAACGACCCCAAAAAGTGCCCGAAAATGTGCCTCAAAGGTGCTCGAAATCATAATTTTCATATATCTCAAAAGCCGTAAGTGATATCAAAAATTCGACTTCATATTCTTGTTTAGGGGGTCAAATTAAGTTGGAAATGGGTATAACCCTAATTAAATAGCAACCATAGCAAAATTTTTAAATCGCAAAAATGTGATTTCCTATGTGCATCCGCGCCCCCGGCGTGATGCGCCAAGGGCACGGTGCAGTACATTTTGTGCACTATTTTTCTATCTTGGTTCAAGATTTTTGGGTCATGATCCCAAGTGTTCCCATGCATGAAATACCTATACGTAGCCTTATTTTACCCTTATATCATTCAAGACATTCCCAAGTACTCTCAAAAAACACTTAGACAATATTTCACCTCCAAATTTGGAGTCCCAAAACTCATCTGGATCTTAAGGTTCTCATTCAAGCTTCAAGTCTCAATCTTCAATCTTCTTCAAGGATTCTCTAAAGTTAAGGTATGTGGGTTTCACCATGTGTTCCTTTCACCCATGATGCCCAGGCTTTCTTTTACTTACAGTTGCATGATATAAAGTTGATTTACTCATGGGTCTTACTTATTATGAATTTCACTGCACACCATCTTGGGGTTTCAAGAAATTGTGATTGTTTTAGCATGTTTTGAACTATGAATCTAAGATCTATTGTGAGATTTGATGAACGGTTTTGATGTATATTGCTTGAGGGTGTTACCTAGTATCTATTGATATCTTACATTGAATTTCTAGCATGATTCCGCTCTTGAATTGCATGGTGTTACACTAGCACTACACACTCACCAAGTGTTTGATAAAATGTCTGATTAATGTATTTTGAAGAATTGAAGGACCAATGCATATCTTGTGTGTTGAATGACTTTATGATGATGAAAGGAATGTTTTTATATGTTATTCACCTATATAGTGTTGGAATGTGACCATGCCTTACTCGAGGGGTTAAGCGCCTTGGTAACCATACCGAGGGGTTTGTACCTTGATACTAATCAAGGGGTTGTGCCTTGATAACCAGGTTGAGGGGTTAGTACCTCAATCACCAGGGATGGTAGGGTATGACTATCCACTAACCAATCAAGGGGTTCGTACCTTGGTAACCAACCGGGTTGAGGGGTTAGATCCTCAATCACCAGGGTTGGTAGGGTGCAACTATCCACCAACCAGCCAAAAGGGTTTGCACCTTAGTAACCTATGGGTTCTATAATGATTGTCTCCTCTTACGTATGTATTATATTCCATGTAAGCATGTTTTACTTAAGCATTGATCATACATGTCATATTGTTATTATGTTATCTATTTCTTACTATTATGCTTTTTGGTCATGATGCCTATCTCTTGTTGCATTGCATCCTATTTACTTACTACATTCAAATGTACTAACGTATACTCTATGCATACATGATATTACCGTGTAAGAACCGGAGCCCCACTTGATCATCCTCCTCTACATGGCTAGTACGATCTCTTTCTAAATCTAGTTAGTGAATCCTCCATTTCGAGGACAATGTTTATGCTCTTATGTCATGTATTACGACTCTCTTTCTTTATTGTATATTTTTACTATGATGGTGAGCCCGGTTGCTTGTCTTGGCCTCGGTAAGTTCTATTGTTAGAGGTGTTGTTGGACATGTTATGTATAATACTATGAGTTTGACTCTCTCGTGACTCTTGATGTTTATAATATGGAAATTGTCCCCTTAGCCCCTTTTATCCTTATTTACTATCTCCTATTGTATTTTATTGGTTCCACGACCAAGAATGTGTAAAGATATGAGTAAGAGGGTTGTTTGGGGTCCCTTCGTGTTCCCCAAGCGCCGTGTCATGTCCATTCCTTAGGCTTGGGTCGTGACTAACTTGGTATCAGAGCACTATGTTGTTAATAGTCATCGGCATCCAACACACCACATTAATTAAAGTCTTGTTCATCGAGCTGTTTCCCCCCTACCCTTCTCTCTTTTCCGCTACGCCCTATCCAGTGAAGTATGCTAGAACCCTGGGGTAGACTGCAAAAGTGCCCTCCAGGCTCAGATTCGCTTTTTCTTCAAAAGCTTTAGGAAAAAGCTCCTTGCTTTCAAGTCTTATTCTTATTGTTATAACTTATATAGTGGAATTGTCATACTTGCTTTAAAGTAGAATTCATTACGCTTGAAAGTGTAATAGGAATTAGCAGTTCTGTTTTCACTTATATAGTTGAATTCTAAAGTGTAATTCAGTAGGCTATAAAGTGCCATTAGCAGCTTTAATTTATCATTAATAGCTTATATAGTATCATTAATTAGGCTTTCAAGTCCCGTACCTCTGCACAAGCTATAGATTCGTTGAACATAGTTCAATCACTCGACCGTAAGGTACGAGTTGTTAGAGATTCGTAGGAGTAGCAAACTAGTCCCATCTTTTCTTTCTCTCAACTCTATAGTATAGATGCATTAGTCGACTCTGTGGATTATTTTGATTCCCTTTCTTCCGAATTCGTAAAATAATGTCTACACGGGAATAAAGCTTTTCAAAGCACCCGCAGATTAAACAACTGAATATCCGATTCAGATCTTATTTCGGATTTTTCTCTAGGTTCCAAACCTCCAGTCTATACTTTTTTATCGCTTCCTTCCATTGGACGCAAACAAGCGCTGTCGAAGGAGAAGGAAATAAAATTTGGAAAGGGAAAGCAAAAGGCGGAGAGAAATCCTTTCTTTCTCCTTAATCAGATCTTTGGCTTCGATAGGAATCTTCTCGATTTAAGAAGGAATTGGTGGGGGGCAAGCTCCACTACAAGGTCGGGGAGTAAGGAGTGAAGAATGGCTAAGGACAATCATTTCTTTTTTCAAAGGCCACTTGTTCTGACTGCCTCTGCCTAATTTATGGGATCTTGACCTACTCTTATTGCAGTGGAGTCTGTAACAGCTTATGCTAGCGGGGGGAGCATCCCCACTTAGTGATCGGTCCACTCATGAGACTGACCGGATCTGCCCTAGCTTCTTTCAACGACAGCCTCCCGGACTTCATATTCATCATTTTCGAAAGCGAGGGGAAGGGATCTCTTTTCTGCAACGGAAAAAGGGGGG
>JAOTQR010077068.1:0-12492 GCA_025774065.1 Solanum ossicruentum
TCTGTTTTTTCTTTCGAATTTTTCAAAAATTGGTTTTTCTCTTAAATAAATTGAGTTGAAATCGATTTTTGATTTTTAAATTATTCTTTTTTTCAAAATAAAAGCCATTTTCGAGATAACAATTATACTTTGGGATCATGTACTTTATGTTCTTTATATTACTTTGCCTTTTCTGTATAATCTATGCATAACATGTAACACAAATGACCAGCTGATCAATGGTAAAACTGTATCGGGATTGTCCCTGGCTAGGTGCTTTCTTAACCACTCAGGCTACCACCCGTGATAGGATCGTCCCTGACTAGGTTATTCTTCCGCCCCTCGGGCCACCACCCATCAATAAATAATATACTTTAATTTTCAATTACCTTTGAGATGATTCTTTTGGTGATTATAATATTGGAGCTGTAGGACTATTGATGTAACATGTTACATGTAAATAATCATACAAGACAATATGACAATGAAAAGAGTATGTTACACAAATAATGAAATGCGTATGAAGTAAAATAACTCATGAACTTTATTTAGCACAAGAACCCATGTAACTTGGTATCCACGTGTGTATGCTAATTCGGAGGTAACAATTTACGGGAGCTTATGAACATGTGCAAGAGTGTAGACATAGTTAATAGTTGTGCCGGAGTTGGTAAGTGTCTTTATGTGCCAAGGAAGGATCTATATGTCATGCCAAATAATACAAAATCAAGTAGCCTTATATACCTCGTTGTATGACCTCATTACTACCTCAAGATAACCTTCCCTTCCTCCAAATATTTATCTACAACTTAGTAGGTGATAAAACTAGCATTAGAATCCAATAGATACATCTTGGTAGCCCAATCACATAAAAAAAATAACACACGAGCAGCAAGCGGGTATTTATAAACCAGAACGTATTCTTTCAACCTTTCTAGTGTCGTAACAGTCTTACAACAACCCACAAATCACAAGACATAACAATTCTACCTAACCTACAAATGGACAGCATAATGTTACTCCCCTTTAGCCCATTTTGACGTCGACAATTCCAAACCCATTCCAACCTTAACCAAACTTTCCTCAACACATCTACACATAAAAACACCCTTGAACTAGTCTCAAAATAGTAACAAATTAGTATTAAGGACATGAGGCAATAGCCTTCCATCCAACAGCCCACAAGTTCATACTAAGAACACAATTGCTATATCATATAAGGACTCACTTTTGTGGATGATAAAAGTGGTGCAATAGTCAGGTTACATTACTATCAACCCAATATTTGTAAATACATAAGTATTACTTCATAATAAATTCAACCAAGAAGAGAAAAACCCCTTAGTTAACAAGAAAAGTGTACAACAATCCTTAGGATACATGCTATCCAGAATTTTCAACACATGTACGATCAACTTATTTCTCTAGTTTCTATAGACAAACCATACTAAGGGCATAAGTAGATTTACTTAACTTTAAGCTCATGATTTAGAGCTTCTTTAGGAACCCTTGCAAGGTCGTGAGACCTGTTTTTCACCCTTTGAAAGAGAGCAAGAAACAACCAAGAGAAACTGATTTTTTCTTCCAAGTTGAGATGGCTTTAGGGGCTGTCTTTATCCCCTTTTTAAAAGACCTGTTAGATGACTTACTTTAGAGATTTCAACCACACCTTAACACCTGTTAAGAACCTTGTGATGCAGCATCTTATCCCTTACACTTGGGCCTAAATGGGTCTCCAACTTAAAGGGCCTTTTGCTGCCTATTCTTCTCCTTCCCCTTTAGTTACTTTGGGCCAAATTTTCAAATGAATTGGGATAGGCCTGGTCCAATTTTCTAAGCTTCCTAAACTTAAAATGCAGCTCATTTATGATGCCAAAACATAAGCTAAAGTTACACTCTTAACACAGACTTTATTAATAATCGGACTTGGACAAATTCGACGTCAGGTTTCATCTCCATTTAGCTAGCAAATTTTTAAGCTAAGCAAGTAGGTGACTCTCCTACTAGCTTACTGAGTCCTATAAACACCTTAATTCTCTCACTTTGTTAGGGTTGTGATCTCTTCAATTTAACACAAAACATGTACACACTGGACCCTCTTAAGCGTTAGATGCACATATAGCCCATTTACACAAGATTCAAGCACTTTAAAAAAAATGACGCTAAATTGATCAAACCATATCATGTTTCATTTACATAGCATTAATACATGTAAAATGTGCAGTGTTACATCCTCCCCCCTTAGGAACATTTATCCTCTAATATTAGCACAATTGGATAGTTTAGCCATGTATAGACCATTATTTAAACAAACCTTTGACAACACATTAAGCATTCAATAACATGTACCTATTAAGAGCCCCAATTCTGGATGTTGGACTTCCTCTTTAGCTTCAAAAAAGTAAGGGTATTTTGATTTCATCACGTCCTCAGCCTCTTATGTTATTTCTTTTGCTTGCTGATTTCTCCAAAGTACTTTTACTGAAGCTATTTCTTTATTTCTTAACTTTTTAACTTGATGATCTAGAATAGCAATAGGTACCTCTTCATAGGTGAGATCTTCTGTGACCTGCAAATCCTCAATAGGAGAGATACGGGATGGGTCACCTATGCATTTTCGAAGCTTTGAGACATGAAAAACTTGATGAACCATTGGAAGTTCTTGGGGTAGCTCTAGTTAATATGTAACCTACCCGAACTTCTTAATAATTCTATGCGGCCCTAGGTAATGTAGGCTCAGTTTTCCTTTCTTAACAAACCTCATAAGCCCTTTCATTGGAGACATCTTTAAAAAATACTCAATCCCCTACTGAGAATTCTAGTCCTCTCCTCCAAACATCTGCATATGACTTGTGATGACTTTGGGCTATTTCAAACTGTTGTTGTATCACCTTAACTTTTTCCATGGCTTGTTGTACTAGATCTGGTCCAAGCAAGGTGGTTTCACCCACTTCAAACCATCCAATTAGCGATCTACATTTCCTCCCATACAAACCTTCATAAGGTGCCATATTGATACTTAAGTGGTAGCTATTATTATAGGAAAATTCAATAAGTGGCAAGTGGTCCACCCAGCTACCTTTAAAGTCCAATGCACAAGTTCGCAACATATCTTCAAGTTTATGAATGGTGCATTCTGCTTGATCGTCTGTTTGAGGGTGGAATGTTGTATTCAAATTTACTTGTGTCCCTAAACTCCTTTGGAAGGACTTCCAAAACTTTGCAGTGAATTGAGATCCTCGGTCAGATATAATGGAGATAGGGACTCCGTGTAGCCTGACTACCTCTTTGAGGTATAGCTTGGCATACTCTTTAGCTGTATAATCACTCTTAACTGGCAAGAAGTATGCTGACTTTGTGAGTCTGTCAACTATTACCCATATAGAGTCAAGCATCTGAAATGAGCGAGGCAAACTGGTAACAAAATCCATATTGATCATATCTCACTTCCATGTTGGAAGCTTTATACATTGCATATAACCTCCTGGGTTTTGGTGTTCTACTTTCACTTGTTGGCAATTTGGACATTGAACCACAAATTCTGCAAGGTCCTTTTCATGCCTCCCCACCAAAACATTTTCTTCAGGTCATGGTACATCTTAGTTGATCCTAGATGGATGGAATATCAGGAATGATAGGCTTCTTCCATTATCTTCTTTCTTAACCCATTAATATCAGGCACACATAATCTATTTTGGCAGTAAAGTACTCCATTTTGTACAAGGTCAAAGCCCTTTATCATACCCTGACTCACCTTTTCCTTAAGTCTTTTTAGAACGGGATCCTCGAACTATTTTTCTTTCACCTCCATTACCAATGAAGATGCAGCTACATCATGTACAATAACCCCTTCCTTTGGAGTTTCAAGAAGAGGTACTCTCGAACTGGCTACTTGACGTAGATCCTTAGCCACTCCTTGACTTACCATGGCCTAGTCACTAGTATTCATAATTGACTTACAACTCAGAGCATTATCTAGAACATTTGCCTTCCCCAGATGGTATAGTATATCAATATCGTAATCCTTTATTAACTCTAGCCATCTCCATTGTCTTAAATTTAGGTCTTTTTGCTTAAAGATGTACTGTAGGCTCTTATGATCAGTATATATATCCATGTGAACCCCATTCAAATAGTGGTGCATATTTTCAGAGCAAATACAACCGCTGCTAGCTCAAGATCATGCGTTGGATAGTTTTTCTCATATGGTCGTAGCTGTCTAGATGCATAAGCAATTACCATACCATGTTGTGTCAGTACACACCCTAAGCCAACTTCTGAAGCAACGTAATACACTGCATACCCCTCGGTGCCTTCTGAAAGTACTAGCACAGGTACAGAAGTTAGCTTATTTTTCAGCTCCTGGAAGCTCCTTTCACATGCATCATTCCATTATAACTTGGTTGCCTTATGTATCAACCTTGTTAGAGGTGCAGAAATTGAAGAAAAACCTTCAACAAACCTCCTGTAATAACTTGCCAACCCTAGGAAGCTCCGAACATCCGTAGGTGTCGTTGGTCTTGGCCAATCCTTCATAGCCTCTATCTTTTGTAAATCAACCCTTATTCCCTTATTTGACATAATATGACCCAAGAATACCATTTATTGTATCCGAAATTCACATTTAGAGAATTTGGCATACAATTGTCTATTACGAAGAACCTGTAACACTTGTCATAAGTGATTTGCATGGTCCTCTTCTGATTTTGAATATACAAAATGTCATTTATAAACATTATCACGAACACATCCAAAAATGGCTTGAATACCCTATTCATCAAATTCATAAAAACTGTTGGTGCATTCGTTAGCCCAAATAGCATAACAAGAAATTCAAAGTGACCATAGCGTGTTTTGTAAGAAGTCTTAGGTATATCTTCCTCCTTCACCCTCACTTGGTGATACCCTATCTCAAATCAATTTTTGAAAAGTATTTGGCACCCTGTAATTGATCAAATAAATCATCAATCCTGGGAAGGGGGTATTTATTCTTAATTGTCACCCTATTCAATTGCCGATAGCTGATCACATTCTCAAGGTGCCATTCCTTTTTGCGTACAAATAACACTGGTGCACCCCAAGGGGATATACTAGGTCTTATAAAACCCTTCTCCAATAAGTCTCTTAACTGCTCTTTTAATTTATGCAATTCTGCTAGGGCCATTCTATATGGAGGGATAGAAATAGATTGAGTTCCTGAAAGTAAGTCAATACCAAAATCTATTTTTCGTCAGGAGGTAAGCCTGAAAGTTCTTCAGGGAACACATCAATAAATCCATTCACTACTGAAACTGATTGAAGAGTTGGTGATTCTGGCTCTATATTCCTCACTCTAACTAAATGACATATATACCCCTTAGATATCATCTTTCTGGCCTTAAAATAAGAGATAAATTTACTCTTTGGCTCCCCAACATTGCCTTCCCATTCAAGAACTGCCTCATTTGGAAAGTAGAAGTACACTCTCTTAGTTCAGCAATCCACAATGGCATAGCAAGAAGCTAACCAATCCATACCCATTATAACATCAAATTCCACCATTTCTAGCTCAATAAGGTCAGCTAATATGTCACGGTCACAAATAGTTACTACACAGTCATAATAAATCCTTCTACTCATAATAGATTCACCGCTTGGTGTAGACATTTAAAATGGTGTGTTCAACAATTTGGTTGTTCTCTTAAGCTTCCCAGCAACTAGTGGAGTAATGTATGATAGTGTAGAACCAGGGTCAATTAATACATATACATTATGTGAAAAGATGGACAATGCACCTGTGACCACATCTGGTGAAGCTTCTAAATTTTTTCGACTCCCTAGAGCATAAGTGCGATTCTAGACTCCGCTTGAGCTAGCTGCTCCTCTAACACCTCTACCATGACCCATAGGTGTTTGTTGACCCCTACCTAATGGAGGAACTAACGATGATGATGCAACAACTGACCCAATTGATTGTGCTATATTACCTATATGCCTTCTCGGGTAATCTCTCATCATGTGCCCTAGCGCACCACACCAATAACAAACATCTGTCCAACACAACATATACTCGGATGAGTTCTTCCACATTGTTTACAAAGTATCCTAGGAGTCATTTGTTGGCCTACTGAATACCCTGTTTTCCGTGTACCTTGTCCCTCACCTCATTGACCAAACTAATTACTTCTAGACCTTTGAGGTTGTGGTGGAGCACTGGCTACAGAATAGGAGGTTGATGGCCTAAGAGGTCTATTGGAAAATTGAGGTCTAAATTCACCTTGGGATGGTGTAAACTGCCCTGTAGACCTGGCCCTTTTGGCCTGCACCTTTCCAAATCTTATGTCCTTCTTCTCTGCCTCTGATCCTCCATTTTTTATGCAAAAGCTTGTATCCTTGCTATGTCCATGTCTTTATTCAAGGAAGCAATGGTACAATCTCTGACCAGATACATATCCAATCTATCCACATATCGATAAACTCTATCTGCCATAGTAGTAGCAACTACATTAGGAGCATACCTGGACAGGGAATTAAATTGGAGGCTATACTCCCTCACGCTCATATTCTCTTGGTGAAGGTTCAAAAACTGATCTGCACGGGCCTCTCGGATCTTTAATGGCAAGTAATGGTCAAGAAAGGCCTCTTTGAACTACTTCCAAGTGGTTGGGGGAGCATCTATATCTTTGGATTGTTTCCAAGCTTCATACCATAATATAGCCACACCCTTCAACCTATATGTCGCTAACTCGATAGCTTCTGTACCACTCGCATGCATAACATCTAAAGTGCGCTCAATTTGATCAATAAAGTCTTAGGGATCTTCATTAGGATCTGACCCAGTGAAGGCTGGAGGGTCCAAACTAAGGAAGTCAGGCATCCTCGTGCCCATTGCCCTATTTGCACCACCTACACTTATAACTGGACCTTTTTGTATTTGGCCTTGGCCAGCAACTATACGAGTCAATAATTGCACTGCATTTCTCATATCCTACACGATAGCATCGATAGGTGGTTTTGGGGGAATTTTACTATTTTCGGGTTCATCAGGAGTTGGAGGGGTTAGAGATGTTTGTGATAGAGACTCATCTTAGGACTCATTTCGTTGTCTCCCATGACTGGGTGTACTAGACACCACTTCTACTGCCTTCCCTTTACCTTTGTTCTTCCTGGTTTCTGGCATACTTGCTCGTAGTACAAAATAATTTAGGAGTTAGACACAATCCACCTATTACACATAGCTCTATGGCACGATATAAAGAATGAAAAGAAAGTAACAACTCCTAAATGCCATGTAGCCTCCTGCGTATAAATGTGGTGCATAACACATCGATAAACAAGACTCTACATAGACATGGCTTTGTAGACTCCCTAGAATGACCCGCTTTGATACCACTTCTGTCATACCCCAAGTTCCATTAAGGCGGACTGGCACCCGTTACCGATAGGGCCCGGGAGAACCAACCTATATCTATGCGCTTTCTATACATATTATAAGTTGTTTCTACATTCAACATGCCCTTATGCCCGTAAATAGTAATAACATGCCAAAAGGAAATGCATATGACTAGGCCATTGGGGTCATGATGTCTAAGGTACGAGACATGACCACACTTTAATTCACATAGTCTAGAAAGCCTCTAGATAAGAGAAAGTATCTTATAAGGGTCAGGACAGGCCCCGCCTCGACTAACTATACAATACAAACATATAAGCTTCAGACACACATAAAGCTCTGAAATAACCTAGAGCTTGGTAACAGCAGCTGGATATCTTGTACTCTATTGGGGAGATCTACTAGCACCTATACCTGCAGCATGAAATGCAGGTCTCCCGTAAGGGATATCAGTACGAGATAATATATTAAATATGTAAGGCAGGAAATACTATATATAAAGTAACAACACAAATGAAACTATGCACTGGTGTAGGATGAGAGACCACCTTTAGTTATACTTTGGGATCATGTACTTTATGTTATTTATATTACTTTTCCTTTTCTGTATAATATGTGCACAACATGTAATACAAATGACCAGCTGATCAGTGGTAAAACTATATTGGTATCGTCCCTGGCTAGGTTCTTCCTTAACCCCTCGGGCTACCACCCGTGATAGGATCATCCCTGGCTAGGTGATTCTTCCATCCCTCGGGCTACCACCCATCAATAAACAATATACTTTACATTTCAATCACCTTTGAGATGAATCTTTTGGTGATCACAATATTAGAGTTGTAGGACTATAGATATAACATATGATATGTAAATAATCATACAAGACAATATGACAATGAAAAGAGTATGTTACACAAATAATGAAATGTGTATGAGGTAAAACAACTCGTGAACTTTATTTAGTACAAGAACCCATGTAATTTGATATCCACGTGTGTATGCTAATTTAAAGGTGACAATGTATGGAAGCATATGAACATGTGAAAGAGTGTAGACACAGTTAATAGTTGTGTCAGAGTTGGTAAGTGCCTTTATGTGCCAAGGAAGGATCTATGTGTCATGCCAAACAATACGAAATCAAGTAGCCTTACATACCTCATTGTATGACCTCGTTACTACCTCAAGATAATCTTCCCTTCCTCCAAATATTTATCTACAACATAGTATGTGATAAAACTAGCATTAGCAGCCAATAGATACATCTTGGCATCCCAATCACATAAAAAATAACACACAGGCAGCAAGCGGGTATTTATAAACCCCAGCGTATTCTTTCAACCTTTCCGCTTTCTAACATACATTTTCATATACACATTATGTGCAGCCTGTTTTATGCCATAACAATCTTACAACAGCCCACAAAGCACAACACATAACAATTCTACCCAACCTACAAATGGACAGCATAACGTTACTCCCCTTTGCCCCATTTTGACGTCGATAATTCCAAACCCGTTCCAACCTTAACCAAACTGTCCTCAACACATCTACACATAAAAACAGCCTAAACCAGTCTCAGAACAGTAACAAATTAGTCATTAAGGATGTGAGGCAATAGCCTTCCATTCAACAGCCCACAAGTTCATGCTAAGAACACAATTGCAATATCATATAAGGACTCACTTTTGTGGATGGTAAAAGTGGTGAAACAGCCTGGTTACATGACTATCAACCCAAGTTTTGTTAAATATATAAGTATTACTTCATAATACATCCAACCAAGAAGAGAAAAACCCCTTAATTTACAAGAAAAGTGTACAACAATCTTTAGGATACATGTTGTCCAGAATTTTCAGCACATGTACAATCAGCTTATTTCTCTAGTTTCTACAAACAAACCATACTAAGGGAATAAGTAAATTTACTTACCTTTAAGCTCAAAATTTAGAGCTTTTTTAGGAACCCTTTCAAGGTCGTGAGACCTGTTTTTCACCCTTTGAAAGAGAGTAAGAAACAACCAAGAAAAACTGATTTTTTTCTTCCAAGTTGAGATGGCTTTAAGGGCTGTCTTTATCCCCTTTTTAAAAGGCCTCTTGGATGACTTATTTTAGAGCTTTTAACCCCACCTTAACACCTTTTAAGCACCTTGTGATGCAGCATTTTATCCCTTACACTTGGGCCTAAATGGGTCTCCAACATAAAGGGCCTTTTGTTGCCTATTCTTCTCCTTCCCCTTTAGTTATTTTGGGCCAAATTTTCAAATGGATTGGGATGGTCCTAGTCCCATTTTCTATGCTTCCTAAACTGAAAATGCAGCTCATTTATGATGCCAAAACATAAGCTAAAGTTACACCCTTAACATAGGTTTTATTCATAATCGGACCTGGACAAATTCGACTTTGGGTCTCATCTCCGTTTAGCTAGAAAATTTAAGCTAAGCAAGTAGGTGACTCACCTACTAGCTTATTATGTCCTACAAGCACCTTAATTCTCTCACTTTGTTAGGGTTGTGATCTCTTTAATTTAACACAAAATATGTACACACTCGATTGTAGGGTTGTGCTCTCTTTCAAAGGGTGAAAAACAGGCTCGATTGGGAGCCTTATATACTTGGAAGATTGATACTACAATTAAAATTCTAAGAGCACTAGCTATTTTGAAGGAAATCTTTGATCTTGGAACCATGATGCTTATTCTTAAGAAAAGAAATTATCTTTTTTGGCTTTCTAGGGCGGAAGAACTTGGAAAAAAATTAGTTGAATGGCTTTTTTTTTATTCTTCAATTCTTGACTTAGAATCTTTAGAGTTCTTGAAAAAGAATCCTAATTCTTGAAGAAGAAGTAGAAGAAGAATCAAGAAATCCTTTCTTGGAATTGTTGAATTTGTTTTCTTAAAACCCTATGTTATGATTTAAGATTTTTCTTAGAGATTCATAAATAGATGAAGAAATTTAGGTTGGCAAGCTTGAAATTTATGGAGAATAGCTTACCTTGATGAAAAATCTTGAAAGCTAACTCTAACTTAATGATTTTCTAGATGAATCTTGAGCGTTTAAGTTTAGAAGCGAAGGAAAGAGTTTTACTTATGAGAAGCTAACGTTCTATGTGTTTTGGAACATTAAAATAACCCCTAAAAGGTCATAGGATAAAAGTAACCTCAAAACATAATAAAAGGACGTCATTTAACTTTAGGTAGAAGATTCTGTGTCACTCCGTGATACGTAGCTGTCGCGGGCTTCAGACAACTCTGCATATCCCCAGTAAAATTGTCATAATTTTTTACTCCAAGCTCCAATTAAGGCAAAAAGTGGATGCATTGGAAAGCTAAATCAAAGATATTTAATTTGATATATTATAGGTCACCTAATTCATTATGCTCTAAAAGATATGATCATTTGAAGTCAAACCCTTCCGTGAACTCATACCGAAACTTAGCCAATGGAAATGTTTTGAACTTGGCTTGACCTTGGGTGTCTCTTATGACCTCATACCACATCCAACACACTTCAATGACTTAGGAGAGGACCTTAACATACATTCACAATTTGGAGGTATTGACTTATCTAATTTCATAGAATTTCGTACCAAAACTCAATCGGTAAGAAAGGTTTTAACTCGATTAAGGATTTTTGTGACATTTATTCATCTAAAATCTATTTTCACACTAAAGTATTGATTTTAAAACATATGTTCAATTAAGAATCATTCGGTAAAATCTTATATGTGTATGAGGGATGGCTCGATCTTAGCTAAAAGAAATTGGGGTGTTCAATCAAATTTCATAAGTACAAACGCAATCAATATTTACGAGAAGAATTAACCAATAAATCTGTGAAAATCAACTTTTAGATATCATGCTTTGAAGCGAAATTGTTTTTGTTTCAAATAATTAGAAAGGATGAATTGAATTTAATCATTTATTTTAAATCAGATGTTCCCTCCGTCCATCTTTATTTGTCCAATATACTAAAAATAGTTATCTAACAATACTTGTTTACTTTATGAAATTAAGAGATAATTTTACACTTAGTTCCTAATTTACCTTTTCCATTAATTGTTATCATTTTACCTATGACATGTTTTCAAGACATTATATTTATTAGTTTCAAATGATTATTTGATAAATTACTCCTATCATTTACTCTT
This sequence comes from Solanum ossicruentum, assembly GCA_025774065.1. NCBI lineage: Eukaryota > Viridiplantae > Streptophyta > Magnoliopsida > Solanales > Solanaceae > Solanum > Solanum ossicruentum. Next base: position 11,497 of record JAOTQR010077068.1, read on the forward strand.
TTTTAATCCTTATGCCAAATTAATAGTGAACAACTATTATTGGACGAAAGGAATAATGCATATTATTGTATTATGGATAAACAAATCAAACACGCTTTTTCGATTTATGAAATTTAGTGAATGAATTCTTCATCTCAAGCCAGAAGTTTTGAGTTTCAAGAGTCTAATTTTATAATAAATCCTAATCAAATATAATATGGGTGATTCAATAAATTTTTCTACTTAAGAATTAAATTTACCACGTCAATCATTAATTAAATTGACAACTCTATTTGTATAAAAAAAATATCTAAAACTCATGAAAGTAATCTCAATAACTACTAAAAAAATTAACTGCTATTTATAATTAGCCAAATATTTTAGCTCAGAAGCCCCATTATTTATCTAGTCTATTGATGAAATTTCCGCAAAAACTTTGTTTGGATGATTGTTATTTATTGTTTCATAATATATTGTTTTATGTTGTAATTTATTGTATTTTATATTGTATTGTATTATTTTAAAAATATAATATTTGAATAAATTGTACTATTCTCCATCATTACATAATGTCATATATTTATAATTTGAATGATAAACCTAGAATAAATTGTAAGGTATATGGTAGATACTATGAAAAATTTATGATAAGAATAATAAAATAAAATTATTAAATCTTAAATAAAGTAAAAAATAAGAAAAAAGATATTAAAATAATGAGGCAAACACATCAAATGGATCGTAAGATGAAATAAATCTTTTATTATTAATTAAAAATGAATTTAAACGAAATAAAAATTTAAGTACCAATGAAAAGTATTTAAATTAACGGCGGTAACAACAATCCAAACAGGGGGTAAAGCTCAATGAGGGTCAAAAATTATATGCTACTTTTGTATGAAATTAATGTTTCAGTCCTCAAAGTTGTTCTGATCAACTCAGGGATGTTCAAGCTATTCACATCAAAGGGAAGCAATTCAATTCTCGTCAAAATTATTCCCATTTCCAATTTCCATA
>JAOTQR010077069.1:0-12491 GCA_025774065.1 Solanum ossicruentum
AAAACCCAAAGGCAGAAAGACTAGATATGATAAAAGAACAGGTGCGATGAACCATACATAGAACGTGATTGTGATTAAATTAGTTTTTAAATTCTCAAAATCAAACCAAACCAATTATAGTATATATTTATTGGTTTTGATTGGTTTTATTCGGTCATTTAGTTATTAACCATACACAAAAATAAAAGCAATGATACATTCAAAATGAAGAAAAAGTGACAACGAATACATTCAAAATAAAAATTAGTTAGAACAACTGATATTATAGAATTTTGGATCACTAAATTTACTGTGAATAAGGTTTTAAAATTCATCATTTTGGTATGGAAAGAAGAGATAGTGATATTTCTAGTCCTACCAAGAATTGTCCTATACATGAATTATTAAGATAAATGTTTTTAGCTTCAGTTTTTATGGTTTCATAAATAGATTAAAAATAAAATTCGATGAATTTTTACATATAATTATAAAACATATGTATATAATTTGTCAGTTTGGTTTGGTTATTTCTTTGATATTTTCAAACAAATCCAAACCCAAGCTATACATGATCGATTTTTAAAAATCAAACCAAATCAAATTATTTGAATTTGGTTTGATATTTTTATTTTCTATTTGGATCAATTTTTATCCAAACCGTGAACATCCAAAGTCGTAAGTATTCCTTCTTCCTTGATGGTCTCGGGTTTGAGCTTTGCGTATGAAGTTGTGTTTTGTAGTGACTTTTTCACTCTCCGGTGTGATACTTTTCATCTTGAGCTCTGATCGGTACCTAATACAGATATCCGATATTGAATAGAAACCCCCATAAAGTTACTTCGTTTATGCAATGTCAATTCTCTAATCGCAATATTAAATAAGAGAATAGATTACAATAAATGGTGAATCTATTTACTTTATTAACAACTGAGCTATACATGGATTTGTCTAATATGGTCATCATTAGGTGTTAGGGGTGACAAAATTATCCTAAGAAGACACGATCTTTCAATCCCTTTAGGACTGAGTGGTCGATGTCCTTAATTCATTCATGTGTTAACTCAATCAATTCTTTTGGCCCATCTAAAAATTAGACTACTTTGGACTAAAACTGTAACCTAGGCAAAACCATTAAATTTTTCTTTTAAACTACTTTTTACCTTTATAAAGATTCTATGGAAAACATTCTCTGAAGATAGAGGTAAGACTTCACATGTGAGATTACACTAGCGAGAAGTGGTAAGTGTTCGATAACATTAGTTGAGGTGTGTGCAAGCTGGTTCAGACACTATGATTATAAGTTGAGCTATGACCTATTGCTTAGACCATGTTGATCTAGTTCATTTCAGTCTAAGTAATATTTGAGTTGACAGTTTGTACAAATTCTTTCTAACACGTTCGTCTGACATATTTAATTGCCATAAAGATACGTCCTTAATTTGGAGTTGTTGCTAGCAAAACTAGACCTCAAAAGTATCAACGATATAGATATATATTAAAGAATTTTTCAATCAAGAATTATAATGCCCAATAAAAATACCAAAATACCCCTAGAGGAGAGAAGTGCGCATAACACATCTTGTCATGCTCCGATGGCAAATCTGAGGCTGAATATCTGATTAGCATGAATGATTGAGTGGGAAAGTGGTATCAGTTCATTTTTAGAGCTACCGGATCAGAAGATAATTTTTTGATGGAAAAATAAAAGACAGTCAGGGTGCACGACAGGTGTGCGATACGCACCTACTGTGGACTAACACTTAATTTTGTTCCAAAAATGTTACATGGGATTGGAAAACTTGTTCAGGGAATTTTCAGTGAAAATCACCCAAATTGCATAGTCTGCATCCCGAGATGGAATGTTTTTTCTTAATTTCGTGAGGGGCATTCTAGACCTTTTCCAACCTCTTCTAAACTCAAAACACAATCTAAATGCGTTGTTTTGAGAATAAAAAGAATTTTAAACCCTATTCTAAGTCCTTTCTAAGTTCTTGAAAAAGACTAGGGCTACAGAGAAGAGAAGCGGAGCGTAAATTGAGGAGTTCGAGGAGAGTTCTTGAGGATGGATTGTTCAAAAGCTTCACACCAGGTATGTAAGACTAAACTAAAGCATGGGATTGTTCTCCCATGTGCTCCATTGATGGTAATAGAAGAGTTGAGAGCCCATGAATCCCCATACATGTTCTTGAAATACTTTCTTGATTACTCTCTTGAAAATTATATCTATTATATGTATTTTCATATGTTGAAGATCATCATAAATTTATTTTTCTTGAATTGAATATTTTTTATGAGATATTATACAAACGCTATATGTTAATTTTGAAAGCATGCATGAATGAATCTAGGGATGGAGTTTAGAGCCATGACTTGAGAATATGGATTCTTATTGTGATGTGATCATGATGATAGGTTGATAGAATTTGATGGTCCATGAGTATTCATAAATGAACTCTAATGATTTGTCTAATCGATTGTTCCCTAATAACTGGTTTGAGCTCTTTGAGAGATTGAGATAGAATTGATGAGATGATGAGAGTCTCTATGAGACTGATTGACATTATCTGATTGGGATTGATGGGCTTATTGTAAGGACTCGGATTTTTGTATACCTTTAATGATGCTTGAGATTTGGTTTCAAAAAGTTTTGGGCTAGGTTGACACCTCATAAAACCTCCAAGCTCGGTGTAAGTTCACTTTGAAAGCTTCAATTCAAGCTTATTTATGTTTTTCGCAAGTACCGATACAAAGGTCAATTTGAAATGGTCATATATTCTAGTACAAATTGACCTGGTGGTCCATGACCTATCAACTTAAATCCCTTTGTATTAGTTTTCTAACACACTTGGTTTCACCTCATTTAGAGTTTGGATGAAGAAGTTATGCCCATTTCCATAAGACCCTCCTGTGTAATGTTGCCACACGGGCTAGTAAACAGACAATGTGGCTTTTAACGAACTATGGGAATGGCTTTGGGCCTGAAACGTCTATTTTTGGCCTAAGTATTGGGGTACGATCAATAGTATTAGTGTAAGGGTAGTCGTGTAGCGTTAGACAGGCCGTTTGGCCTTCCGTGAAGTCTCTAGAGTGAAAAATATTCTAAGTATGGGATCACTGTCTCGTAACTTTTTCTCAAAATTTTCCTAAGGTTGGGGTGACGGGAGCATCACATGGACCGTGTGGCTCTACATGGGTCATTTATTGGTCTGTTTGGTGGTTCGTAATGAAAAAATTCTAAGTATTGGTTCAAGATCAAAATTTCTAGAAAATTTATCTAAATGTGGGTTCAACGGTAGGAAAACGGACCGTGTAGTAACACATGGACCATTTACCCTCCAGTCAAGTGACTTCTGGTAAATTTTTACTCCGATTCATGAATGAATTTTTTGTAAATTTTGTTATTTCTATTGGTCTTTTGGGAACTCCAAAGCTATTCTAAGGTTTTCTAAAGACCTAAAACCTATTTCAAATATTCAAACCTATCCCTCATAATTTGAATCTCTCAAAACACTCTCAAAGGCTTTCCACCAAAAGAACTCTTGGGATTTCAACTTTTGATCTTGGGGTTTCAAGTCTCCTTCAAATGGATTTGGGGTTTCTTCATCTTAGTGAAGTTATGTGGGTTTGATCCCTGATTACCTTCCAATCAAGGAGACCCAAACTATTTTCAAGCAATTTTATGAATTTCTAGCTTACTTTAAATCGGGGTTTTGAATATTATGATTCCTAAAATTCTATTTATGCATGGGTAGTGTTTATTTGATGATTTTATGGTGATTTACTTCATTATATGAGGATTTACTCTAGATTTATGAAATTATAAGTATGCATGTCCTCTTTAAAACTTGTTTATGCATGGGTGATCTTATGTTGGTTTTAAATATGGATTTAATGGTGTATTTACTTTAATTTCACAATATATTGTTGATTTTTGATCTAATCCTAATTGCCCATGCCTTCTTCATATCGTTTACAAGATTTACTTTCATGATGTTGGACTATTTTTGAGAAATTATGTTATGGGTTAAGCTCAATTATGTTCTATGATATGATTTTGATAAAATATTGGATATGACAAGATTGTGATCACATATATTCCTATTGATTATGGCTCTTTGAGCATTTTGGGTGCTTGCACCATTTTGTATATGAATGGGCTATTCCTATGCATGAGTATATTAACTATGAAACTATGTTTTGGCCATTAAGCCTAAGAATGCATTGAAATGGTTTGAAAATGACTATTGTTCCACTCTCTTTCCTCGAACTATGTCCCTAGCATAGGTTTCCTTTCCGAAATGAGAGGCCCATAAGGAAAGATGCCTCTGAAATGGGGTTACCCGTAAGGAGAAGAAATGATATGAAATGTTTTAATATGAAAATCCTATCCAAATGAGAGACCCATAAGGAAGGTTGCTTCATACGAATTTGGAGGCCCATAAGGTGAAGCATGGTTTACCCTTGGTAAGTAGACCACCTCTTTAGCAATCAGGGGCAATCATCGGGATTCCAAGTAGTAGCTTGCTTGGTCTTACTTAAGTTGGTTGAGGTCACATCCTGAATATGTATATATATAAGTATCATATGCACCTTATGCATCATGAAATTTTCATAGAATCTTGTTATATTACATCCTTTGATATTTGATTCTTTCTATATTATGTGCCTTGTCATCTAACAATGATATGCAGGTTTTGGTAAGTTCATACATTGCATCCCGCATACTTAGTACATTCAAAGGTATTAATGCATACTCTTGCTTATATCATCCACCGTTTGGCACTTAGTTCGAATCCAAGTTTACTTGTAGTGGTGAGTCTAATCTTCCAAGAATGATCCACTACCAATGTTACTTTTGTTTCTTTATGTATTTGAGTGTGAGTCCGGCGAATGTCTTGGCCCCCAACCCATCTATGTAGAGACATTCTTGGACACCTTGTAAACCTCTTTACGTGATATGTCATAAGCTATGGTTAAGTCTATGTTATGTATTGGCTATCTTTGACTATCGACATGTGAGTTGGTTATGTGACTTATGGTTTGGTTATATATTTGATGGAAAGATCTTAAGTCCCGAATTTCCCCCATAGCGTGAGTCTGACGTACTCGCCCTTTAGTATTTATGTGTTATGTGCTATGTTAACTCATGTTAATCCCTTCCATATGATGCCCCCATAGAGTGAGTCCTACTTTCCTATCCCTTAGAACTATGTGTTGATTATTGAATACGTTTCTGAACCAATGATGCGAGTTTTGTTATCTTGAGGCTTGTTTGGGGACTCTTAGGTTCCCATTCGCTGTGTCACATCTAGGTCCTTGGTCCGGGTCATGACACTTATGAGAATTGAGCCTTAGAAGGAGTATCGAGCACCAAAATGGGTAATAGTACATCAAACTCACACTCATTAACTACGTTGCCAAACTTAGGTGAGGATTAGAACCATTACCTTACATTGAGGTTCCCTCTTGAGTAGAAGTCCCTGAAATCAATAGAGGACTTATTGATGGATGGATCCCCAGTGGATTTGATTCATTCCTTACCTGGAAAGTACGGAATGACTGTGGTAACACCAATGGGATTGTTGTACAATTACTGTCTCATAAGTGATTGTTGTCAGATAAGAGAAACTCCCAGAAAGTTCCCATCTCGAGTACTCTAAGTCGATTTGTGTTCAATTGAGATGAGATGAGTTGGGTTGATTGACGAGGTTTGATTGGTTGATGGGTCACTTGTCTACACTTTATTTTTGCTTTAGATAGACTTTTGACATTCTAATTGTGTATTATTTTGAGTTGATGTTGTTGTTACGTTATTCTACCTATATCTGTTTCACTCTGCCATTTTACATATCAGTACGTTCCCCGTACTGATGTCCCCTTTTGGACTGCATCATTTTTATGATGCAGAGGCATGTACTAGAGATCATCAACAGGCGCCCCGTTGAGGGTCTAGTATTTCAGCAGAGTTGGTGAGCCTCCTTTACTTCGAGGGATCATTGCATTTATTTTTATCTTGCTTATTAGAGTTAGACTTATAAATAGCTTTACTTTATTTTGAGGTATTCATGGGTCTATCATTGGCACCACTTGATAGTGATAGAGACTTCATAGACTAGACTTGAGTATTGATGTTAAGAATTGTTGACCTAGCTTATTTCAAACTAGACTATTTTATTTATATTGTTTTGAGATTTAGATTGCTCACCATTATCTTTAGTCTTATCCTGAGTTTTCTGAGTTATATATATTGAATGAATAGATGTGATGAGGCTAAGTGGTTCACTTGGGGACTAGCAATAGTCTCTAAGTGCCAGCCATATCTAGGGTACCCTTTTAGGGCGTGATAAACTTGGTATCAGAGCATAGAGTTCAAGTGTCTTGGGGAGTCTATAAGACTGTGTCTAGTAGACTCCTTATTATTGGTGTGAAGAGCTCCACATACATAATAGGGAGGCTATAGGACATTAGGAATTTTCTTACTTCTTTCATGTTCTAAATCGTGCGATGGAATTATACTCTACGAAAAGTTCTCTTCTAATTTATCCTCTACATATTACAGAGTTGTGATCATGCCACCCAGAAGAGCCGTCAAAGGTAGAGGATGTCCCACCAGGCAAAATATTAACCCACCCAAGCCTCATGGACATGAGGATCCCATGAATCCAGCTTTCCCTGTTGAATCGCCCCCACAAGCTGAGATTTCTAATGTTGAGCTTTACCAGGATATTCAAACTCTAGCCTAGGTTATCACAGTACTTGCTGCGAGGCAAGGAGTGGGTTGATAGGATGCACAGGACATATCTAGAGTTTGAGATTCTTGAGGATAAATTCGCCTGAGTTTATAGAGTCTACATTCACTGAGAATCCTGAGAACTACATGGAGGATCTTCAAAAAGTGTGCCAGGTGACGCATGTGGCTAATGATGACAAAGCTGAACTGGCTACCTACTAGCTCAATGGTTTGGCCAGGCTATGTTTCGATCAATGGAAAAAGGGCAGAGGAGAGGAAGCCCCATTGCTAACTTAGGCAGTGTTCAAGGAAGATTTCTTTGGGGCTCCTCTTTACAAGATGATGAAGAGGAGTTAAGGTAAGAGATTTTTTGAATCTAAAATAGTTCTTTATGAATTTTCAAGAGTATGGACTTAAGTTCACTCAGCTATCTCGCTATGCTCCGAACATGGTTGCTGATATGAAGGGGAGAATGGGGATATATATTGATGGACTAAACAGAGGGCCAAAGAAAGATGAGAGAGGATAAATACTTTTGAGTGATATGGACATCGAAAGGTTGATGACTTATGTGCAAAAAGCAGATGAAGAGAAACAACATGACAAAGAAGAGTTCAGAGGTAAGAAGGCTAAGATATCCAGTCATGAGGTTAGAAAGAGAGGAAACATTAACAGATTCTAGTCGGGGCCAGCACTATCATCTGCTAGTGCACCTGCCGCCATAACCAGGAATGATCATAGGTCTCAGAATGTTGGAGCCCATGGATCGTAGTCACAAGCTAGTGTGGCTCAAGGTTCACAGGGTAAACCACCATGTGGTAAGTATGGAAAATTACACTTGGGTAAATGTCATGAAGGGAGTGATGTATGCTACAAGTATGGCCAAGCGGGTCATTTCCAAAGAGAATGTCCAAAGTGATCTCACCAGGCTCAATCTTTTGTAATAGCCCTGCCAGCTAGATAAACCGAGAGAGGTATTACATCAGGTGCAAGCGAAGCTACAAATCATTTTTATACCATAGGTAGTCGCCAAGATCAGGAGAACTCCCCAGATATTATGATGGGTATCATTTGAGTCTTTTCTCTTGATTGTTATGTTTTGATGGATCCTAGTGCCACATTGTCATTTGTAACTCCTTATGTGGTCGTTAGATTTAGTAGAACCCCTGAGAGTTTTCTTGAACCCTTTGATGTTTCTACTCCAGTGGGTAAGTTTATTCAAGCTGAGAGAATCTATAGAGCTTGTATAGTGTCCATCAATCATAGGGATACTCTTGTTGATCTGGTTGAGTTAGAGATGATTGCTTTCGATGTGATCCTTGGTATAGATTGGCTTCACGCCTATTATACCTCCATTGATTATAGAGCCCGAACCATTAAGTTCCAATTCCTGAATAAACCGATTTTAGAGTGGAGGGCTAATTCTTTCACACCTAGGGGAAAGTTTATCTCCCACCTTAGGGAAAGAAAACTAATTTCCAAAGGTTGTATCTATCACCTCATGCGAATTAAGCCTGATGATGTTGAGTCTCCTACTCTTGAGTAAGTCCCGATTGTGAATGAGTTTTCTGAAGTGTTTCTTAAGGAACTACCTGGAGTCCCTACCCAACCTATCTCAATTCCACCTTATAGGATGGCCTCCACTGAGTTAAAAGAGCAATTGAGAGATATGCTAGACAAGGGCTTTATAAGGCCGGTTATTTCTCCTTGGGGTGTCCCTGTCCTATTCGTGCAAAAGAAAGATGGATCTCTCTGAATGTGTATTGACTATAGGCAACTGAACAAGGTCACAATAAAGAATAAATATCCTCACCCAAGGATAGATAATATGGTTGACCAATTTCAGGGTGCCTCTTATTTTCAAGATAGACCTCAAATCTGGCTACCATCAGTTGAAGTAAGGGAATGTGATATTATAAAGACAGCCTTTAGGACTAGACATGGCCATTTTGAGTTCTTGGTCATGTCTTTTAGGTTGACGAATGCACCTGCAGCCTTCATGGACTTGATGAATAGGGTGTTCAGATAATATCTTGACATGTTTGTGATTGTGTTCATTGACGACATATTGGTGTATTCGAGAGATGAGGAAGAGAATGATAATCACCTCAAAGTTGTCCTTCAAACTCTTAAGGACCATGAGTTATATGGAAAGTTCTCTAAATGTGAGTTCTGGCTTAAGTCAGTGACTTTCCTAGGCCATGTTATTTCGGGTGATGGTATTCGAGTAACACTTAAAAGATTAAAGGGGTTAAGAACTGGCCCAGACCGATCTCTCCAACTAAAATAAGAAGCTTCTTGGGGTTGACAGGCTACTTCCGCAGATTTGTTGATGGATTTCTTTCCTATCTACACCATTGACCAAATTGACTCAGAAAAAGGTCAAGTTTCAGTGGTTCGATGAATGTGAGAAGAGTTTCCAAGAGTTGAAGACTAGGCTGATGACTGCACCAGTTTTAACCTTGCCCAATAGGACAAAGGACTTTGTAATCTATTGTGATGCTTTGAGAGTTAGATTGGGATGTGTGGTGATGCAAAGAGGGAAAGTAGTAGCCTATGCTTCCAGAAAACTTAAGATTCATGAGAGGAACTATCTAACCCATGATCTTGAGTTGGCAGCGGATGTGTTTTCACTTAAATTTGGTGCCATTACTTGTGTGGAGTGCATGTGGATGTGTTCACTGACCATAAGAGCTTGCAGTATGCCTTCAGTCATAAAGAGCTCAACTTACATTAGAGGAGATGGTTGGAGTTGCTCAAGGATTATGACATGAGCATTCTCTACCACCTAGGTAAATCTAACATTGTTGATGACACTTTTAGCAGGTTGTCAATGGGTAGCATATCCCAAGTTGAGGAGGGGAAGAAGGAGTTAGCTAAGGAAGTGCATCGATTGGCTCGATTGAGAGTTCTACTTGAGGAGAATGATGAAGGAGTAGTTAATATTTAGAATGGGTCTACTTCATCATTAATGGTAGAGGTGAAAGGAAAGTAAGAGCGAGATCCTATCATATCTCAATTGAAAAAGGTTGTGCACAAACAGAAAGTGATGGTCTTTCTTAAAGGTGGAGATAGCGTGTTGAGATACTAGAGTAGATGGTGCGTTCCAGATGTTAATGGTGTTTGAGATAGAATCATGGCTGAAGCCCATAACTCTAGATATTCCATTCATCCTAGCACTACCAAGATATACCGCGACTTGAGGGAAGTCTATTGGTGGAGTGGAATGAAGAGGTATATTGCTGAGTTCGTTTCAAGGTGCCCGAATTGCCAACAAGTTAAAGTTGAGCATCAAAAATCATGTGGGTTGGATCAAAACTTTGAGATCCCTAGATGGAAGTAGGAGATAATCAACATGAACTTCATCACCGCCCTACCGTGGTCTCGAAAATACATGATTTGATATGGGTGATTGTAGATAGGATGACCAAATCGGCTCACTTCTTAGCAATTAAGACAATTAACACTGTAGAGGAGTATTCCAAGTTGTACATTTGTGAGATTGTGAGATTTCATGGAGTTCCCTTGTCCATCATCTCGGACAGAGGAGCTCAATTTACCTCTTAGTTTTGGAGATGTTTCCAGAAGGGATTGGGTACTAAAGTCAATTTGAGTACTGTCTTTCATCCAAAGACAAATAGTCAAGTAGAGGGCACAATTCAGATGTTAGAGGATATGTTGAGAGCTTGTGTTCTTGATTTCAAAGGAAATTCGGATGATTGCTTACTTACCATTGATTGAATTTCCATATAACAAAAGTTGTCATGCGAGCATCCAAATGGCTCACTATGAGTCTTTGTATAGGAGGAGATGTGGATCACCAATTGGGTGGTTTAAGGTAAGAGAGGCCGAGTTGATTAGACATGATCGTGTCCACCAATCAATGGAGAAGGTAAAGGTCATTAAAGAGAGGTTGAAGACTATATATAGTCACCAGAAATCTTACACTGATATGAGGATGAGAGACTTAGAGTTTGAGGTGAATGATTGGGTTTACTTGAAAGTGTCACCTATGAAGGGTGTAATGAGATTTGAGAAGAAGGGGGAATTGATTCCTTGCTATATTGTCCCCTATCAGATCGTGAAAAGGATTGTAATATGAGTTGGAGTTACCTTCTGAGTTAGACGCAATTCATCCATCCAGTATTTCACGTCTCGATGTTGAAGAAGTGCTTGGGAGATCCTGCCTTGGTGATCCCTATTGAGTGTACTGGAATAAAGGATAGATTGTCCAATAAGGAGATTCCGGTCCAAATCCTTGATCAGGTCCGTAAGTTGAGAACCAAAGAGATCGCCTCAGTCAAAGTCTTGTGGAGAAATCAATTCATTGAGGAAGCCACATGTGAAGTTGAGTAAAAGATGAGAGCCAAATATCCGCATCTATTCGTGCCCAATGATGAGTATATTGAAGGTAATGTCTTTACCTTTAACTTAAAATTGACGTTTCTATTCTTGAGTTAATGTTTCTATTCTTGAGTCTAAGTAGAATTTGTTGAGGTTGATGAGAAGTCGAGAGTTTGAATTATTGAGTGAGTATTGAGATGAGTCTTGAGTCTATTCATGCCTTGATATCCACATTTACTCATAATTCAAGGACGAATGATCCCAAGGGGGAGATGGTGCAACACCAAATAAAATTACCAAAATATTCCTAGAGGAGAGATCTGCGCATAATGTGTCTTTTCATGCTCCGATGGCAAATTCGAAGCTGGATATGCGATCAGCATGAAAAATTAAGTTAGAAGGTGGTCTCCGTTGATTTTTAGAGCAGCCAGATCAAAAGATAATTCTTCGATGCGAAAATGAAAGATAGTAAGGGTGCGTGACAAGTTTTGGACACGCATTCGCCTCAGACCAACACTTAATTTTGTTCCAAAAATTGTCTACGGGATTGAAAAAATCGTTTGGAGAATTTTTGTGAAAATCAGCCAAATTAAATAGGGTCCATGTCATGGACCCCGTATCCCAAGATGGAACCTTTTTCTTGATTTCATGAGGGGCAATCTAGACCTTTCCCAACCGCTCCTAAACTCAAAGTAGTTTTGAGCGTAAAAAGGATTTAAACCCCATTCTCGTTGTCTTGAGTGTAAATTGAGGAGTTCGAGGAGAGTTCTTTAGGACTGATTGTTGAAAAGCTTCACACCAAGTATGTAAGGCTAAACTAAAGCATGGGATTGTTCTCCTATGTGCCCCATTGATGGTAATAAAAGAGTTGAGAGTCCATAAGTCCCCATACATGTTCTTGAAATACTTTCTTGATTACACTCTTGAAAATTATATTATTACATGTATTTTCATATGTTGATGATCATCATAAATTTTTTTTTCTTGAATTGAGTACTTTTCATGGGATTTTTGTAAACCCTATATGTTAACTTTTGAAAGCGTGCATGAATGAATCTAGGGATAGAATCTGGAGCCTTGACTTGAGAATGTGGATTGTGATGTGGGCATGATGATACGTTGCTAGAACTTGATGGTCCATGAGTATTCATAAATGAACTCTAATGATTTGTCCAAGCGATTGTTCCCTAATGATTGGTTTGAGCTCTTTGAGAGATTGATTGAGATAGAGTTCATGAGATGATGAGAGTCTCTATGAGACCGATTGAGATGATTTGATTGGTATGGATGAGCTTATAAGCATTGAGTCTTGAGAGGAGTATCGAGCATCGAAATGAGTAAGAGTAAATCCAACTCACACTCATTAACTATCTTGCCAAACGTAGGTGAGGATTAGATACTTTACTTACATTGAGGTTCCCTCATGAGTAGAAATCCC
>JAOTQR010077070.1:0-12491 GCA_025774065.1 Solanum ossicruentum
TGGGCACGAGTGGGTGCAAGCTTAGTATGAGATTGTAATTGTGTTGGTTTGGAATTCTAGTAGGCGGCAGGACCGCGACGGAGACCTTATCGGCCCGCTTTTCATAATTGTTAAGTTTGTATATGTATCGTATGTGTGTTTCTGGAAGCTGTTGTCTTCTTTTTCAGGTGGCTTAGTCCATAAAACAGAGGAAACTCTGCCGAATTTTCTGTAGGATTGATAAGTAGTAAATGTGTTTTAGGTTTTGGGTTAGTGTCTAATCGGCACTAGTCACGGCCCCGGGGTCGGGTCGTGACATAAGATAAGTAGGCTTTAGCCATTGGGACTTTCCACACATGGTGACGTAATCTCCTTTTAACTTAATTTTCATGATTTAAAGTTGATTTTACTAATGGGTTTACTAGTATGAACATGTCTATGAACTATGTTCAAGTTATGTAAAGTTGTGACTGTTTTGCTATGTTTTGAGCTACAAATCCTTGATCTATTGTAAGATTTGATGAGGGATTTTAAAGTATATTTCTTGAGGGTGTTGTTTAGGTGCTGACTAATGGTTTTACAATGGATGTTCTTGCACGATTTCATTTCTATATTTCATGGTTTTATACTAGCATTACACACTCTCTAAGTGTTTGATAAAATGTCCGGATGTAATTTCTTGAGGAATTGAAGGTCCAAAGCATGACATATGATATGATTGATGTTATGATGATGAAAGCAGATTAGGTTATGACATATTCTATATAAAGTGTTTCATTAGACCATACCCAATCCAGGGGGACTAAGAGTTCAAATAACCTAGATGGGGGTTCGTACTTATCAACCTAGTGAGGGGTTTGTACTTCACCACCAGGGTGATTGGGTGGCATCATCATCAACCTAGTGTGGAGTTTGTACCTTACCACCTAAGTGATGGGGTGGGATCATCACCAACCTACCAAGGGGTTTGTACTTTTGAAAGCTACCTTGGTCTCTTCTACACATATGATATCCCATATGAGCATGAGTAACTTGAGCATGTTTTACTTATGCATTGATCTTACATACCATATTGTTATATTATATTTATTAACTATTGTGATGTATTTTGATTTTGTTGCCTATCTCTTGTTGCATTACATTTACACACTTAGTACATTCAAACGTACTAACGAATACTCTTGCCTACATGACATCACCAAGTAGGAACCAGTATCAAAGTTGATCATACTCCTCCACGTGGCTAGTTTGGTTCTACTTAAGCTAGTTAGTGACTCCTCCACTTTGGGGACCTTAGTTTATGTTATTTTCATTATGTATTGAGACAATATTCTTTATTTTCTCTTTTGAATATGAGGGTGAGCCCGGTTGCTTTGTCTTGGCCCCCACTCTTTTCTAAGTATTAAAGGTACTTGTTCGACATGTTATGTATCTATAATGCGAGCTTTGACTCTTTATCTCTTGATTATGATGTTATGCAAGCTTTCCCCTTAGCTCCTTTGCCCCTATTCTAACTCTTTATGTCTTTTATATTCTTCCATGACTAATGATGTGTAATGATAAGTTTAAGGGCTTGTTTGGGGTTCCCCATTTGCCGCATTATGTATAGGCCCTAGGCTTGGGTCGTGACATTTGGTAGTATGGGCGTGGACTCCATTTTCAATGGTTTAGTTGCCATTGACCCATTCTCCCCCATTTCTTAAGATATTATAGCTAAAATCACTGTTATTACACTGGGATTCATATTTTTATAACTGAGCGGCATTTGGAGGTAGTCAGACAGGGTAAAACTCTCGTGGATTGATTCGGAGCATGTGGATTCACCTTCTTGGTAGGCTATGCTTTCTTTACCTCTAGGTTCAGCTGATACATAAATATTTTGGGAGTTGTGCTGTTGTTAGTCCTGCACTGCATATGTATATACGTCGTAAGGCTTATTGTTAGTTATATTCCTGTTATGCATTTTAACTCTATTGTCAGGATTTGTTAACACCTGTATTCCTGGATAGTTGTTGTACTTAGGATATGGGGTAACTATAATTATTTTGGGATACTTGTGGCTGTTCTGGACTATACTAGTTGTGACCACTATAGTAGCTGAGTTCTAGCACTATAGAACTACGAAAAGACTAGTAAAGGCTGGATATAGGCTAATGCCCTGAGACAGGGATGTATTCTGGCTTAACTTCTATCTCTATGAAAGTGTAGTCTGATGCTAATGCAATATGTTGGTTGTGAAGCTGTTGTTAATTATATACCACAAGGTGGATTAAGTCTAGTATAAATATGATTCTGATGGGCCAATTTGTTTGGGATACCTATGATACAGTCGTACATTGGACTGATGTTAGTATAGATATGACTCTACTAGATTTGGTTCTTCATAATACTTGTGATATACCAATTGGTTGCATTTTGGTTCTAAGACCCTAGTGATTACATATTTAGGGCTAGGCACCGCTAATTGATCCTTGGGTTCGAGACTCGTATTTACTCAAGGTACTTGTGATTTATTGGAAAGTGGTGTATTTGGCCTTGGGAGGGCATGTCCCTATATTAGTTTGCGAGATATATGCTTCCGTATATAGCTGCTAGTCCTTGTGCACTTTTTATCGTTTTCTGACGCTGGGGTTATCTAGCGTTATCTGAGGGATGGTGACATAAAGATATGTGGGCTGGATTGTGTGGTGTATGTATGTATGTATGTATGTATGTATATATATATATATATATATATATATATATATATATATATATATATATATATATATATATTTATGTTATATGTGTCATCACCAACGTTCACTCTAGGCATGATATGACTTTGGAGTTTCAGATCCGGATAATTGGATGAGTGTGGGACTGTTTCAATACCTCAAGCCTAGATGATGCTCCCCATCACTATTCGAGCTCTGGTGGTCACGTTCGAGTGTCTGAGACCTGGGAGTTGCACCTCGTGGTTCAGGTCCAATGACAACGACTAAGATACCCGGTGGTGGATACCTATTTTGAGGTCGGTGCATTAGTTGATTATTCCTGGATTCGACGTCCAGTTGACCGTTCTTGGTTTTGAGGCCCTATTAACTATTTTTGGGGTTTGAGGCCCAGTTTACTATTCCTGGCTTTGAGGCCTAGTTGATTATTCTTTGGTTTGAGGCCTTATTGAATTTGTTAGGGGGATTCTTTCTCCCGTGAGGGATACATCCCACCTTTATATATATTGTCAGAGCATCTGGCCTAGCTGACTGCCCCGATCGGGGGCTAGGTTGGGAAGGTAGTTCGAGGCCTCGTGTGACTATTAGGGGTTCGAAGCACCATGTGATACTCGTTACTAGATGGTTCAAGGACTCAATTTATTACTTGTGGACCCACATACCTATACATACCCTGATTGTGCATGGGTGTACCCTCTAAACTTATGGGGGCTCAGGGGGCATCTAGGATTAGATACTAGGGAATTACACCCACGTACAGATGAACCTGGATCATGTGATATTGATAGTTGGGTTTTGTGGTAGTTTTGTGATTTCTGTGGTGATTGCATCAGTTAGATTGTGTGTGAGTGTACCTTCTGGGCTTATGACGACCCAGTTGGACTAGATGCATAGATATTAGGACCTTGCACCCGCGTACAACACTATGTATCAGTTTGGTGGCAATTGTGGCTTAGGCCTACTCATGTTTCATTAGTTAGTATCATAGCACACTACATGGGTTGGTTCAGTTAGGGTTCGGTAATTCTCCAAACATGCTTAATTCACGATCAGAGTTCTGATTTACTACATTTACTTTAGTTCTCTATATTGTAGTCTTCTATATTTGCCGTACTCCACTCGGTCGATCAATGATTCCTACTAGGTGCCAGTTAACGGTACTCACCCCAACACTTTAGCATCTTCCCTTGGTGCAGGTCCAGGTATTAGACACAATCGCTAAGTGAGGGGTTTGCAAGCGATTTAGGAGGCATTTGTGAGCATCAACAACTATAAATATTCTATAGTCTCTTCTTCTTTTACTGTCGTCTTTTGTATTCAGACACGGGCCTTGTATATATAGTGAGGTTTGTAAGTGTAGATTCTTATTCTAGTTATATTTACATTTTATTTGAGTCTATAGTGGCTCAGTAAAGTTGACTTCTAGGTTTTGTATAGGTTTAGTGATTTATATTACTATGGTTGCTTTGGTTTGCTTGGAAAGCTAGGACAGGTACTCTATGGCTTGGGAAATTGGCTTGCTTGTAAGTGGGATCTAACAGGCGCCATCAAGATCGGGACTAAATCATGACAAGGTGGTATCAGAGCCTAAGGTTCACTGGTCTCATCTGTACAAAGCTACCATCTAGTAGCGCCCTATGGATTGGTATAGAGACGTTCACAACTCATCTCCAAGAGGCTACGAGATGTTTAGGAAACTTCTTCTGTTATTGATTCTAGTCCTATGATATTGCCAATAGTCCGTTGATTTTCTGGAATCTGATTTGATTCTCCCTTTCATGTGTATGCTGCATAGAAGGCAGGCTCTGAGCAAGGGTTATGCTTCATCATCAGTCCCAGATTGGGATCAGGCCCAAAAGCTATTCAGTAGATACTGGATGACCTCGATGTTTTGGTAGCTAGGTAGGAAGACTATGGGCATTGAGATTATAGGAGCCTTAAAGATATGCTTCGTATAAATTATTAGTCTGGCAGTCATTATGTATGGAACTATGGGATATGTTGTTGAGGTTGGGACTCTGTAACACTGATACCATACGTTATATGTTGTTTGAATATTTTGTGGATTGTGAATATTTTGATAAAGATTATACAAGTGGGAGAGGATGTGACCGAGGAAATGATAAGCATTGATGCTCTCTGTATATTCGTATTGATTATTTGACCATTAGCCTGACTTGTTGTGTTTCTTGATGCAGATGAGTATGCTATAACTAGTGGGATTCTAAGTAACTATCACTTGAGGGTTTGACAGCTAGTTATACCCTTTGCAATACTTTGCGCCTCTATGGTTATGTTCCTATGGTGATTTCTTTATGTTGATATTTGGTTCTCCTGATTCCTTGGTGACTTGATTGCGAGATACATGCTATGCTCTGGGGTTAATTGGGTTTTCTATTGTTGGATGGTAGATTGTGGCATTATCAGTTGAGCTATCAGCGACTCTGTCCTAGTGACTTGTTTTATTATCAATTGGCTAGGGTTATGTTGTCTGAATTCTTGGATATGCTTACCAGTAGTGATGTTGATCATTTTGTTGGGTTGCCTTATTTGAGTTATAGTTTTACATTGTTTGATGTATTGCTTAGCTTATCACCTACTTGAGTATGGGCTCTGAGCTTTTTTATCCTAGGTCAGGTATTGAGGTAATGGAAGGTCTCTTTTATTAGTATGGGATCAGGTGTAGTGATATTTCAGGATCGTGATATGGTAATTGAGATTTCTCTTGTAGAGCTATTTCCAGTAGCTGTGAGTTTCTAGGTATGTCTTTTGCTGATTTGCCAAATTTCCACTAGACAGGAATGTTGTGTTGCTATAAGGATTAAACTACTGTTAATTGAGACCAAGGTGGAGGATATATTAAAAAAAATTGCATCTGAACTTGGTATGCCTATTACTACATTCTGGTTATATTACCGGGTTGATTAATGCCTTTGTTGTGCGTACAAATCTGATGACTTATGTGTATCAGCCATATTGGATGGTTGACCATCGAGGCGCCTACTTGCTAGGGCTTGATTTATTGAGTGCTATATTGTTGTGGTTGAGCTATTAGATGTTGAAATAGCTGGACCTTAGGCAGTTGGGACAATATGTGTTATGTTAGATTAGGGAGGTTGGTTATGAGCTATAGAACATTGATTTGACGTAATTTTTCTCGACTAATTTCGGGTCTAGCAAGTATGTGATTAGTATTGCTTTATCTTCCTTACTCGTGGTACTTCATTTATGACTTAATGATAATATTGATTGGGCAATGTGATGGAAGATGTGATGTAGACCTGTGTCTGGAGGAATATATAAGGAGTCTGTTGGTGATTAGTATATTGTATATTTGATGTGTTTCTGAATATGTGATGGTTATGAGTGTGTGGGTGATTGGTATGTAGATCAATTGTTACGTTGTGGGTACGTATCGTCACTTTGAGGCAACTAATGATTGTTACATTAATAAGCTATTATATTGGGATGATGGGCTGACTACTTATCACACTTATGATTACTAGTTTTGCTATGATTGACGGACTGAAAAACAAGATTATCGTATATTGAACATGCTTATGATTATTGTATTCACCATGTACTATGACTGTAGAGTTGGGATCCTTATATGGTTCGGATGGGAGTCTTTAGATATATCCTCGTTCTTACTTTCATGGATGAAAGTTTTATTGGTGGGGGATGTTGTAATGACACTCCAGGTCATTTTGGTGATCTTATGAATATTTTATCAGTTTGAGTATTTGTATAGTGACTGTGGATTATTTATGACTTATTGGCACTGATTGCTCGGTCGTTGGGTGAATCGTTTGACACTTATACAACTTTTTGAGTTAAATGACCGATTGTCATCAAAAAATGAATTTTCTCGTAAATTCTTAGTAAATGGCCTCGGAGTGGAATTATGATGATTCCATCAGCTCCGAAACGACAAATTTAAGCTAGGAGAATGTTTTGGTGTAATTATATCAAGTTTTGCAAATTTAGCCAGCGGAACATGCTAATAATTGACTTTACTCAATATTCTTGGCAACCATGAATCCAATGGGAATTCTCACTACACCATTGGATCTAGAACATCGAGTTTGATCTAGAAGGACCTTTCATTAAGTCTTTGGGGCTTCTGGCCCATTCGATAAGCTTTGACATTAGGAAATGAGACCCATATTAGGATAAAACCACACCTAATGGAAATTTCGACTACACCGTTGAGTCCAAAATGTTGTTACCATTTGAATTCCATATATGGATTGTATTTTTGTGACTTTGAATGAGGCCGGAACGTCAAAATTAAGTTTGAGCGATTGCAGAAGGTCAAAGGCAGCTGATGACGTGGTCGAACCATAGGTCGCCACGTGGCAAAGGCAGCAAATGGATGTATATATCCAAAATTCATTCCATAATTGTCAAAAAGGGCAAAACTTTGAATTATGATTTCACGCTCATTCTGAGCCGATTTCAGCGATTCAAAAGTCAAGCTTGCATACTTTTTCATGAGGATTATCATGGAAGTGTTGAAAACTGATTTGTGCACGCTATTTGAGATAAAATTTATTGTTTTGTAGCTGTATTTTAAATACATTTTCAAAAACATGAGTTGCGATTTTTACTCCATTTTGAGTTAGAAATTTGGTGAAATGTGAGTCTATTCCGTGTGTTTTTGCGAGGCTCACATCATAGTAATGTTGAAATTAATTGATAAAGCTCCTTTTGGTGCGAAAAATGATGTCTTAGCTACGATTTGTGCTGTGATTTTTTGGAAAGATTTTGAGTTGAGATATCTTGGCCATTTCGTATCGGAATGTAATGAAATTTGGATCTAAATTGTACTACTTTTTAAGACATACACCGCGGTATACTCAGATTCTATTAATTTGACAGTATATGTACTTTTCGATAAGAAATGTTGTTTATTTTTTGGTTGTTTCTGATTATTCTGAACCTCATTTTGAGATCAATTTTTGGCTATAGACTCGAGGTGACATAAGGATCATTTTATGAGGTTTTGTTTGGTGTCTTGGGCATGGGCTCCATTTTCTTCATTTTAGTCACCATTGACCTATTCTACCCCATTTCTTGAGATACTATAGCCAAAATCATCGTAATTACATTATGATTCATATTTTGACAACTAAGCGGCATTTGAAGGTGGTTAGACATGGTAAAACTCCCATGGATTGATTCAGAGCATGTGGATTCACCTTCCAAGTAGGCTAGGCTTTCCGTATCTCTAGATTGAGCTGAAATACATGTATATTGGGAGTTGTGGCAGTTGGAAGTCCTCAGTAGCATATGTATATATGTCATGAGGATGATTGTTAGTTATATCCTTATTATGCATTTTAATTCTTTTGTCAGGATTCATTAACACCTGTCTTCCTGGATAGTCGTTGTAGTTAGCATATATGGTAACCACAATTATTTTAGGATATTTATGGTTGTTCTGGATTGTACTAGCTGTGACCACTATAGTAGCTGAGTTCTGGCATTATAGAACCACGAAAGGCCTAGTAAAGGCTGAATATGGGCTAATGCCCTGAGACAGGTATGCATTCTGGCTTAACTCCAATCTGTATGATAGTGTAGTCTAATGCTTCTGAGATATCTTAGCTGTGAAGCTGTTGTTGATTATATACCGTATGGTGGAGTAACCTAGTATAGATATGATTCCGATGGGCCGATCTATACATTGGATTGATGCTGGTATAGATATTACTCTACTGGACTTGGTTCTTCTATATACTTGTGATATATCAGTTGGTTGTATTTTAGGTCTGTGACCCAAATGATTACATAATCAGGACTAAGCACCGTTGATTGATTTTTGTGTTCGAGATCCATATTTACTCAAGATACTTATGATTGACTGGAAAGTGGTATACTTGGCTTTGTGTGGGCATGACCCTACATTAGTCTGTGAGATATATGCTTCTGTATACAGTTGTTAGTCCTTGTGTACTTGTTATCCTTATCTGACAGTGGGTTAGCTAGAATTATCTGAGGGATTGTGACATCAAGATATGTTGGCTGGATTGTATGGTGTGTGTATATATATATATATATATATATATATATATATATATATATGTATATATTTATGAATGTCGTCGCATAAGTTCACTCTAGACACGATATGACTTTGGAGTTAGAGATCTGGACAAATTGGTTGACTGAGGGGCTATTTCGATACCTCAATCCTAGATGACGCTCCCCGTCCCTGTTCGAGCTCCGGTGGTCATGTTTGATTATCGAGGCACGAGAGTTGCGCTTCATGGTCTGAGTCTTATGACCACGACCGAGATGGTGGGTGGTGGATGTTGATTTTGAGTTCCGAGCACTAGTTGATTATTCCTGGTTTGAGGCCTAGTTGAATAATCTTAGGTTTAAGGCCCTGTTGACTATTCCTAGGTTCGAGGCCCAGTTGACTATTCCTGGGTTTGAGTCCTAGTTGATTATTCTTTAGTTCGAGGCCCTATTGATTGTGTTAGGGAGATTTTTTATCCCGTAGGGGATACGTTCCACCGTTATATATCTTGTCAGACCATCTGGTCCATTCTGATTGTCTCGACCGGAGGCCAGGTTGGTAAGGGGGTTCAAGGACCTATGTAAATATTAGGGATTCGAGGCCCTATGTGATACTAGTTACTGGATGGGTTGAGGACCCAGTTGATTACCTGTGGAGCCACATACCTATACACACCCTGATTGTGCGTAGATGTACCATTTGGGCTTATGGGGGCTTAGGGGTGTCCATTCTTAGATACTAGGTCCTTACACCCACGTACAAATGACCCTGGATCATGTGATATTGGGTGTTAGGTTTTGTGGTGGTCATGTGAGTTCTGTGGTGATTCTATCAGTTAGATTATGCATGAGGGTACTTCCTGGGCTTATGGCGACACAGTCGGCGTATAAGCATAGATATTAGGGCCTTGCACCCGAGTACAACACTATGTCTTAGTTCGGTGATAGTTGTAGTTTGGGATTACTCGTGTTTCGTCAGTTAGTATCATAGCACACTACTTGGGTTGGTTTAGTTGGGGTTTAGTAATTCTCTAAACATTCTTACACGTGATCAGAGCTTTGATTAACTAGATTTACTAAAATTCTCTATATTTGGGTCTTCTATATTTACCATACTCCACTCGGTCTGTCAATGATGCCTACTGGGTGCTTGTTAATGGTACTCACCCCTACACTTTTGTATCTTCCTATAGTACAAGTCTAGATATTAGACAAAATCGCTGAGTTAGGGGTTTGTAGGTGATTCAGGAGACATTGGTGAGCATCAACAGCTCTAAATATTTTGTAGTCTCTTCTTTTTTTACAGTTGTCTTTTGTATTCAGACACGAGTCTTGTATATATAGTGAGGTTTGTATGTGTAGACTGTTATTCTGGTTATATATATATTTTTTATTTGAGTATATATTAGCTCTATACAGTTGACTTCCAGGTTCTGGGTAGGTTCAATTATTTATTTTGTTGTGGTTGCTATGGTTTGCCTAGAAAGCTAGGACATGTACCCTGTGTCTTGGGAATTGGCTTCCCTATAGGTGGGATCTAATAGATGCCATCATGACCGGGAATGGGTCATGAGAACTTTCACTATTTATGTTGTTCCAACATCTTTTTAAAAACGAAAACTTCTTCACTCTTGTTATCTTTTTAACTACTGTTTTCTTAAGCAAAGGATCAACCGAAATAGCCTCTCTAGTTTATATGGTGTTGATAACATCCACATACATACTATCCTCCACATATCTCACTTGTTGTATTATACTTGGAATATTGTTGACCTAATACTACATATAGACTCACGACTAAGGTCAAGCTCAACATTTGTCAGCAATACCAAGCTCTAGCTGAGTTGCCAAAAGTACATAGCCCTAATATATATATTTAAAACAACACAAAAAACTAAAACATAAAAATCCTACCAATTAATTTGTTTTGAACAGAAAACATACTATGTTTAGATGCTTTTTTGGATTTCTCATCTTTTGGGTCCAACAATGGAATGTCCTCAGTTGGTTTGCTAATCATATCAGTTTCAGCCTCAAAGTTGATTTTTTTCATAGACATTTGCTCCAAATTTTTGAACAATAACATGTTCATCAGTTGGAACATAGTTAAAAGCGAAGAAATTTCCCACATTCAGATCATGTTCCAATGAAAATTTAGGTCATCCCCGTTTGATAGCAATTGAACCATTATAATGACATACTATCACCTTCCACAACTATCCACATTTGTCCTTTATAGTGATTTCCCAATCAATGATGTGTGGAATTGTTGATCTAGCAAACTCTGGAGGAGCAACATGACAAAAAATTACATAAATTAAAATTAAGAAATACCACATATCATTGAAAGTTAAAGCAACAAGTTTAACGCGTTTAACACCAAACCCCGGAAAGTCTTTTGAGTTTTGGGTGATATAATTATTTATAATAAAATTGTTTATAAATATTTGTTCTTTCTTAATTACCAGTGTGAAGCATTTCATCTTGGTGGTTAGCTCTTTGAAAACTGAAAGTTGCCTTTTAAATAGGATAGTGATCATGAGGCCAAATAAGACAAAAAAAGTAAAAAAAATTAAATTTAATATGATTATTTGTGACCTGAGAAGAAGGTGACACTTGCCAAAAATTTACTTTGTTAAGATTCTGCATTTATTAATTTGCAAAATTGCAATTCATGTGTTGCCAGATAGAATTTGTGTCCCTACCCCCACCCCTCAAACCTATAAAAACGTTATCTTAACTAGGAAAATTCTCAAGGTTAGTAAGTGCCCACTCTAAACCCATGGTGTCCCCCCTTCTATTAAGCAACATACTGCTTTATACTTGTTCATTTGAAAGTGTTATTGTCTTTGGAAGTTCTTACCTTGTTAACTAGTATAACATTTCTTCAGCTAATGGTGGTTGACTGGCCACACTTCACTACATATGGCTATGCTACTGACTCTATTTCCTTAGAGTTGGTTATCCAAGTTGTGAAGAAACCTGCAACTATTTGAGTTCAGATCAATCTTCTTTAAGCTTGGATATTGTATTAGAGAACAACAAATTAAAATAATGTATAAGTTAAGCTTGAATGTTTTAGCCTTATTTCTTCCTTAGAAAAGAGTTAGACATAGGATTCTAGTGGAAAATGGTAGATGTATGATTGTTAACCTAGTGGGTATGCTCCAAAGTCCACATCAACAAATAGATAGTTTAACCTAAATCAAGGAAGAAAGCGTACGCAAAGAATAACACTATACCAGAACTTCTGACAAACATTCTTCAGTCAATACTTTACAGAAAGCTGAACAGATATCGTTATCATTAATTAAGAGCCAATCCTTCTTGCACTCATCAAAAGTTGTTGCCATCTTCTTCCATGTAGAATATGCTTCTAGCTCTATATCCTACAAAGTACATAAAAATATCAGAAGTTGAAGTTTTAAAACATAATGCTAAATTAAACCAATGATGAAATAATGTACCAAAGCATATTAAGATGTCAAAAATAAACAATGTGACACACAGTTTTTTAAGATTTAACTTGTTTGTCTAACTTCATTTTGTAAATTATTTGACTAGCTTTGTATTTTCAAGGATAGACCCTTGTAGTCTAGTGTCCTAAGCCAAAGTCTAACATTATACTATATATACAATATTAAATAATAAATAAATCTATAACGCAGGTAATATCTTGAATCTTGATATGCAATTGGGAAGAAGAAGAAGAAGAAGAAGAAGAAGAAGAAGAAGAAGAAGAAGAAGAAGAAGAAGAAGAAGAAGAAGAAGAAG
>JAOTQR010077071.1:0-12490 GCA_025774065.1 Solanum ossicruentum
CAATTCTCTTTGTTTTACATGTTTTTTAGTAGTGGCCAACTTTAGAA
Organism: Solanum ossicruentum; assembly: GCA_025774065.1. Lineage (NCBI taxonomy): Eukaryota > Viridiplantae > Streptophyta > Magnoliopsida > Solanales > Solanaceae > Solanum > Solanum ossicruentum. The sequence goes on from JAOTQR010077071.1 coordinate 48, forward strand.
CTTCCCTACTGTTACCTTCTCGATCCAAGTTGTAATGAATAGTGAAAGAGATTGATTAACAAGATTCGATGATGTGTTCTCATCTAATCAAATAAATTAGACCAAGGAGAGGTTGACTAGGACATATAGGTAATGATTAGTATTGCACACTATGGAGATTAGCCAAGTCACATAGTGAAATTCACCTCTCCCCTGGACCAAAGGGTTTGGGAAACTTAAATTACTATCCTACATGCTATACAATTGATATGAATTGGTCTATTTCGAGATACTAAGTTGGCGAATCACGGAAAACACAATACTCTAGTTTCTCTCCATTATTGATTTTCTCTTGTGATAGTTTAGTTTATTTTCTTGTTGAAAATTGAAAACCTCCCTTTGGGGGAATTGAGTTGGTTAATTACTTGAATTGCTTATTGATGAATTTTCTTTAAGCCTACATATTCCCTTGGGTTCAACCCTAACCTTGGTTAGGTTTCATATCCTAACAACGACTGCTTTATCCTCTAAAAAGAGGTGTGACTTGAGCGACATCAAAGATTTTGGCGCCATTGCCGGGGAATTGGCCCAGACTTAAGTTGATTCGTTGAGTAATTTGAGTGTTAATCCTTAGTTCCCTTTATTGTTCTTTTGTTTTTGTTTCTTTTTAGGGTATACTAGTAATGTATGTCCAACATTTGGAGTCAAGACAATCCCTTAACTCCACTTGATTAAGAGATCCAATGAACTACTAGAATGATAGCCCAAGAAAATGTCAACAACGTAACTATTGCAGCTTTGAACCAAAATGATGGGGATGAGAATCCATCTCATTTGGAGAACATTCCACAACCTCGGGAGTTCGACGCCAATGCTTACCAATAGAATTAGTATAGGTTGAACCCTATGGCTATGGATGTGATCGGGGCTATTGTGTTGCCACCACTGCTCATTGACACAAAGTTCATAGTCTTAATTGGGTTACTTCAGATGTAGTAGAACCATGGGCTATTTGCGAGCTTACCATCAGAAGATGCACGTAGCCACTTTCACAATGTTGCATTTGTTTATAAGAGTGTGATGGGGACACAAAATCCATCTACGGATGTTGTGGGACTTCGTGTCTTTCTATTTTCTCTTACTTGCAATGATGCATTATCGCTATCTTAGCCCCCAAAGAGTTCAATAACTAGTTGGGATAATTTGCAGAAGGCCTTTTTGGAGAGGTACTTCCATAGATCGAAGAAGTTCAAATTGAAGGATCAGATCAACAATTTTAAGCAACTTCTTGGTAATTCAACAGGTACTACTTGGGAGCAGTTTACTAAGTGTTTGAGGAGCATCCCTGACTACAAAATAATTGATGATGCCTTGGTAGAGATCTTCTATCTTGCCTTTGATATGAGTAGTCAGGCTTGTACTTACACTATTATGGGGGGTTTGTTTCTAGATCAACCATTTGCAAAGATTATAGAGCTTATGGACAAGTGGTCAAGACGAATAGTGCATGGGGGAAATGTAATAGAGCATCCATAAAAGGTTTATATGCTTTGAGTGTGTGTTCAGAGCATGTCAAAATTAATAAGGATATTATGCAACAACTTGCTCAGCTTCGCACAAGCATGGATATGGTTATCAAGAAAAACCAAGAAAGAGTAAATACATTAGTTCACTAACCTCAATGTGCACCCATATACGAGGAGCCTTATTTTAAGGAGGATGCTTGTTTTGTGAATCATCAGACGGGGTATTTTTGGACCAATGCCCAAGGGTCCAATCAGGACTATTGGTGCCAAGGTCAAGGAAACTATCAAAACTATGGTAGAGATGGAGCTTATAAAGACAATCGAGGTAGTTATTATGATAGGAACATGGGTCTTATTGTAGATTGGGTTTAAATAAATGGTTTCAGAAATGGTCCATATGTGCCACCACATAACTGAGAACAGGTGAATGCAATTCCAGAATTGAGGAGATGTTTGATCATTTGTTGAAAAAGGTCGAGACATAAGATGAAAATCTAAAGGGCATAAAATCGAATATTTCAAGTACTAATCAAATGATAGAGTCTCATTCTGTGGCTATTTAACAACTTGAGTAACAATTTGGTCGAGTGTCAACTCAGTTAAATCAGTGTCACAAGGGTACATTGCCTAGCAATACAGTGCTAAATCCAAAGAATGAAGGGCAATGTATGACGGTTACTACTAGGTATGGCAAGAGTAACATTGATCCTCTTATACCAGTTAAGGTAGAAGACATTCGTGAGAAGATAGTTGCAGATAAGGATGTGGTTGAAGGAGATGATTGTGTCAAAGATGGGGTGAATGAGGTAGCTAAAGAGCCACAAAAGTAGAAGTCCATTGATGTTCATGCTCTCACAGTAAAGCAATCGCTATCAAGTATAAACCTAACCGAAGGTAATGGTAGAATCCATAGGGAATGTGGGGTTGACCATATTGACTCACTAACACTTATTTCAAGTATCAATCAACTAACTTCTCTAGAATGAGGAGGGGGTTTGCAATTTGAAATGAACGAAGATAAAACACTACACTACTAATGCAAAGAGACAATCAAATTGAGGGACAACTTAGGAATTATGTTCCCCATGATTTATTAACTCAATTATCCTGGATAAAATAACCCTAATAGAGACATTTCATGTAGGATGGTAAGTTAGTTTCTTCTAGCCCTCTTGTGAAGGTGATGGTCGAATTTCACCATGGCACTTGGTTAGCAACCCATGGTGTGCCAGCTAACCGTTACCCATTGTCCTAGTCATCCTCCCCTTGGTTAGGTTTGGTTTATTAGACGAGAACACATCAATTGAATCCAGTCATCTACTTCCCTTTTCCTATTCGTCACTACCTTGGTCTGGATCGTGATAGTAGGTGGGGTTTAGTGTTGGCCACCACCAAACAACATTCAAAGCGAAAGGAAATAGGTAATACATGCAAATACCCAATCAAACAAATGGACAAAATCTGGATTATTTCAAGTCAACTCCTCATGGTCCCTCCACCCCAATTATGGGTGATTAGCCGCTCATGGCTAGGGTAACATCACAAATAATGAGTACAATATACGTGTTTTAGAGATTACCTAAGAAGAATGAACAAAATCACCTTGATATTGAAATGACAAGCTTGCAATAATGGAGTTTGAGTACAAGTGATTTCAAAACCTCAAAAAGTTGGTCTTCAAAATAAAGATCCTAAAAGCTACTCTAAACCCTAAGAAAATACTCTTTAAGAATATTCAAAGTAGTAGAATCCGTAAAAGTCTCCCTTTCAAAAACCCTATCATTAACTGTTTATACTATTTATAAAAAAGATCCTAAAAATAAAATAGAAAATACAGCTGACAGAAGATACGGTTCACAGGTATCACTCGTAGGTTGACTTACGAGTGTATTCGAGCTTTCATAGTCAGCACTTAACATTTTGGACTTGACTGCTATGATCCATTATTTGCTACAACTTATGGTTTGTTGTATGACTTGTAGTGTCTTCTCATAGTCTTTAGTTGCAGTTCTTGATCCAAATTTTGGCAACTTCTGGCTACGAGGCCTCCCCCTACGAGTCATCCTGAAATCTATGGGTCATAGGTTAGCCTCATATATCTATCCCTCACTTTGCAAATTTCTAATATTTGAACACTATTTCTCGCTACAAGGGCAGAATACAACTTGTAGCTTGGGCTATGACTCGTAGGGTGGCTCGTATGTCGTGAACTTCATCGAAATCTACAATTTTCTCCCAAAATCATACCAACTCATATTTTCTACAAGAACAACACAAAAGAACATGAAAACCATAAAAAGCCGCATAAAGGGCATGCAAAATCCTATGTTTTAGGCATCAAATGTGTTTTAATTTGATAGCACAACAACACTTTCAACTTAGAATTGTTGGTTGTCTTCAAGCGACGACTCGATCTAAGTACACAATAAGCAATACATAGCAACTATCCTAATGGCATATACATCACTTAATTCCAACCAGGTACCCAACTCTCATTTTCAAAACCTAATTGATTAGTCACCAAGAAAACCAAGACATAATGTTGTATCTGGTAATCCAACTATGACAAACGAAGGAGTATCAATAATTCATAATGACCGAACAAGTTATATGCCAATCATGTCATGCAAATGCCCTTACAGAAAAGAAATCCCTCTATTTCACTCAAAATGCAATCAAAGTTTAGGGACTGCGCAAGCATCCTCACTCTCACTAATGAGATTCATGCATGCTAACCAAGACCATAGACTTGCCCATATTCTCATACTTCAGATAGTTGACTAGTTGGATTAAGACACTTTAGGACTTTATAGGCTTCTAACGTAGGCTCATGGGACTTTGGTAAGGTTCTTTGGGTAATTAGTGACTAAAATCCATCCTAGAACCACGTTTTTCAACACTTTTACCTTGACAACTGAGCCATTTTCATTTTGACCTCCCTCATTCTTCATTTTTAAGCTTTTCCAGGTGCTTTCGTTTTATTTTTCAGTTGTGCCTCATTTCTGAACTATTCTTTTCATTTGAAGGCACCTTTTCTTACTTTTTCTCTCACCCGACACATGGTTTTCTCTTCTTTCTTTCCTCCCCTACTAATCACCTCATTTTTTGTTACTTTACCAAAACATAGGCCACCCTCAACATAGACTTTTAGCCTGAGGTGAAGTACACAATGTCTACTCCCTAAACCAGTGCCATCTTTAATAGCCACCCTCAACTTAGGCTTTTCACCTCAATCAAGGTTCACATGTTCACGGATAGACCAGGGCCAATATCATGGTATTTCACTAAAGAAGGTTAGGGTAGTCAGGTATCAAGAAAGAAAAGGACATGTAAAGGTTCAAACATTTGGAATAAGGGATAAACTACTATATTTGGTTGTTCATTTTGGCAAGAGTGGACTAACTTAAAGAACAATGGCCTAAGATCCTTTCCTATTCAACCTGTAGCACCCCACATCTTAAAATACTAGAAATATGCAAATCAAACATGATATCTCTTTTCAAATTAGCATCAATTTTCAAAAAGTGCTTGAATCTCGTGTTAGAGGGTGATATGTGCGTCTAACGCTTAAGAGGATCGATTGCATACAAGTTTTGTTTCAAATTGAGGAGATCAAGGGCCTAAAAAAAGTGAGAGAATTGAGGTGCTTGTAGGACTCAAGAAGCTAGTAGGTGAATCACCTATTTGCTTAGCTTAAATTTGCTAGCTAAACAGAGATGAGGCCCGACATCGAATTTGTCCAAGTCCGATTATGAATAAAGTCCGCATTAAGAGTGTAACTTTAGCCTGTGTTTTAGCATCGTAAATGGAAAATACATAAATCCCAAAATAAATAATAAAAGGGTCCAAGTACATCACAACCTACTTGACTAATTGGGCCCAAACTAAGTGAAGGGGAATTAGGAAAATGGGCAGCCAAAGGCCCATCAACTTTGACACCTATTTAGGACCAAGTGTGCGGACTAAGCTGCTGCATCACTATCTTATTAATATGTGTTAATATGTGGTCAAAAGTTCAAGAGAAATTCAGCCAAAGAGACCCTTTAAAAGGGCTCAAAAACAGCCCCTTAAGTAATTTCACTTTGGAACAATTTTCAGCTTTCCTAAAAACTCTTTTTTGCTCTTTGCTTCACTTCACATGGTAGCCAATACAACTTTCTAGGGTTCTTGAAGGAAACCTCAATATTAGAGGCTAAGTTAAATGGAAATATCCATTTATTTGTTATACTTATCCCATGAAAAACAAGAAATATATGTTAGTTATGCTTGTGAACAAAGGTCGGACATCATGTGTTTAGAAAGTTGCTGCACACTTGCCTTTTTTTAGTGACTTCTCTATGGTTTGTAGGCTATATAATATATAGAAGTTGATGTTCTTGACATAGTTTATGTTGTAGATATTAACAAGGTTGCTGCCCTGATTTTGTTTCATTTAAAAACGAGTTTTATTGTGCTATCTTAAGTGTGATTTTGATTGGAACTTGTGTGCTGATGGATGGAACTATTGCCTCACATCCTTCATGACTACTTTGGTACAGTTCTGAAACTATTTTAAGGTTGTTTTTATGTATAGATGTGTTGAGGACAGTTTCAGGATGACGTCGAAATGTAGCGAGAATACGAATGTGGTGCTGCCTATTTGTGTGTTGTGCAGGATTCTTATGTCTTGTACCTTGTCAACTTTTGTAAGACTATTAAGGGTCTAGAAAAGGACATGTACATAGGAATGATTGTTAGAAAATATGATTACAAGTGAAAAGTTTGAAGGAATGTCTTTGGATCACTAATTATAAGCTTGCTACTCGGGTGTTAGTTTTTATGATATTGGGCTACCAAGAAGTGTTTCTTTGCTTATAATACTAGTCTTATTTCCTTATATATTGCAGATAAATATTTGAGGGAAAATGCTGTCACTCCAAGGTAGTGACAAGGCCATACAACGAGGTATGTAAGGCTACTTGATTTCGTATTATTTAGCATGAAACACAAATCCCTCCTTGGCATATAAAGGCACTTACCAACTCCAACACAACTATTATCCATGTCTCAACACTTTCACATGTTCATATGCTCCCATACATAGTCACCTTTCACACTACTTACATAATTGGATATCAAGATAAACGTGTTCGTTCTACTAAATAAAGTTCATGTGATGTTCTACCTCCTATGCATTTCATTATTTGTGTAACCTACACCTTTCATTGTGGTATTTTCTTTTGTGATTATTTGCATATCATATATTGTTTTTACAGTCGTGCCGTTCCAATATTATGACCACTAAAAGGATCATCTCAAAAGTAATTGAAATATAAAGTATATTACCTATTGATGGGTGGTAACCCTAGTGGTGGAAGAATCACCTAGCCATGGTAGATCCTATTATGGGGAGTAGCCTAAGGGGTGAAAGGAAAAGCCTAGCTAGAGCTGATCCTGAGATATAGATTTACCACTGATCAGCTGGTCATTTGTATTACATGTTGTGCACAGATTATACAGTAAAGGTAAAGTAATAAAAAGAACATAAAGTACATGATCCCACAGTATTACTAAATGTGATCTCTTATCCTAATGCCAGTGCATAGTTTCATTTAAGTTGTTACTTCAGATATAGTCTTTCCTGCCTTACATATTTAGTACATTATCTCGTACTGACGTCCCTTATGGGGGACCTGCATTTTATGTGGCAGGTACAGGTGCTAGTAGATCCCCCTAGTAGGAGAATAGGATATTTAGCTGTTGTTACCAAGCTCCAGGTCGCTTCGGAGGCTTGCATGTCTAGAGCTTATATTTTTGTGTTATACAGTTAGTCAAGGCGGGGCCTATCCTGACCCTTATCAGATACTTTTCCTTATCTATAGGCTTTGTAGACTATGTAAATTAAAGTATGGTCATGTCTCCTACTTTAGACAACGTGGCCCCAACGGCCTAGCCGTACACATTTTCTTTTGGCTTGTTATTACTATTTATTTTCTTACAAGAATGTTGAATGAAGAAATCCCTTATAATATATATAGAAAGTGCATGGATAAAGGTTGGTTCTCTCGAGCATTATCGGCAATTGTTGCCAGTCCTCCTTAACGAGATTTTGGGCATGACACAACTAAGATCTCCATTCCAATCTCAAAGTAACAAGGCAAGTTACAAATCAGTATACAATGTATGAATATGACAAAATTATGCTCACACACTCATGGCGTAGCATACATAATCAATCATAGACTCATAGGTCGTGCTTCAAGCATCAACTTGTCTTCGCTTTATCAGAACAAACATTCTCAAACCAATCACATGTAAGATTTCAATAGTAATTAACAATCCCAAAAATTTTGTGGGTAACCATTTTTCAAAACAATCATAAAATCATTCAAGATTATATACATTCCAAAAGTAATAATCACTATATATCTATAAATTATCTATAACACCTAAACATGTTGGATCAACAGAAAGTAAACTCATCTACAAGGAAAAACAAACACGTCAAGAAAACCTTGGGATAAAATATAGGATAGTTACGGACTAAAATCTACTAAGACTTCACTCAAGTCCCTAACTTTGCATAACCCACCAAAAAGTTGACACTTTGTCCTCAAAGTGTATATATATATATATATATATATAAGGAAAACCAAACATGCAAAGTATAACATGCAAAAATATCAAAACATAGTTAAAAAATAGTGTCTGAATAGGAACAAAGTATCAAGAGCTAAGAAGCATGGGGGTCAAAAGTCACAAAGATATGGTGCTCATGCACTGGCATCCATATGGTCTTGGGGCTTGCTCTCCTCCTGGATGGTCTGGTCTGAAGCTGTACTCAACCTACTAACTCTTTGTAATATCTGTTGCTCCTAAGCCTTCCTCAGCTTCTCTATGGCTAAAGACTCTCGAACAACCTAATTTGTAATTTGCTCCTCCATCTCTACCTCCTCCTCCGCTGTCCTCAGTCACTTTTGGCTCATAGCTGCATCATCACTCTCAAGGGCCTCTTCCTGTGGGCACATGGGATATCCTTAAATAAGTTAACCAAATCCTCACCCTCAAAAGCCTCCTCCGGGGCTGCTAATGATTTCATCAGGTCAGCCTTGACTTCGCCAAATTCTCCTTTACGGTAGCCATGTCAGCAGGTCGTGCTCCCTCAAGCCTCTTCCAGAGCCTGTCCTCAAAAGCATTGACCCAGGTATTCACTGCGGTTATTCTTCGATCCATTTCAATAACAGTGAAAGCCTTGGCCCTCTTCTCCAAGTCCCGGACTGTCTGACGAACCTATAATCTTGAGCTGATCCATTAATCTACCCAGCTGGGCCTCTGTCCTAGTCATCCTGCATACCAAAGATTGAAAAGCAATAGCATACATAATAGGGTAGTCTACAGAAGTAACCTGAGTAGTAAATGGCTCTGGTGCATGTGTAGATGTGGAGGGCATCACCTTAGCATCAACAATTGGAGGATGCTCTAGTGCAACTGGAGTGAAGGTGGTAGGAACTGGAGTCGACTCTTAAGTAGGTGGGTCGAGCGAGAATGGATCTGGCATAGGAAGAGGAACTGCACTCTGTAGGGTCACCAAATTCTCATCAGCCTTGATAAAGCTGGGATTCATAGTATGCAAGGCCTTTACATGTTGGTTGAGGTGGAGAGAAACACGAACTTCGATCTCAAGCCATAGTCTAATGTATCAAGAGGGGAATGGCAATGAGGTGTTAGTGCGTATCGTGGACTCATGAATCTGCTCCGCCGTGACGCATGCCAGTCTATCTCATAGCCAACTAAGACACTAGCCAATAACATGGCCTGCTCCAAAGTGATTTCATTATCAGTAAATATAAGGCTGATGCGATTGAATAATGGACTACCAAAATTTGGCCGGAAAGGAGAGATGAGACTTCACTATCAACTCAGTGTGGTTTGTGACCCATGCTGGCTCGCCACCGCCCTCACAAATCTGGCTAGCCACCCATCAGAGAAGCTCAACCCTTAGGGAAACATTTTTCCCTTTCACCTCTAGCCTCATCTTCTCAATCTTGTCATTATACTCGGTGGTAGAATATGGTACTCTGTAATTTGACCTAAACTGAACCCTGTGAATGGTTTCCTCTAATATGTCGATTCTCTAACTCCAGACTAAGACCTCCCGCAGTATAGGCTGATCAATGGCCTTCTACCCCTTGGGAAGATACCTAAAGATAGTAGCAGCATACACAACATAAAACTCTCAAACTAAATACCGGGCATACTTGCCCAAATGCCCTGATAACCATCGAAGTCCGTAATGGTCAATCTATGCCTCTAAACCCGAAACCCTGCTCAACCCTGAGTCATTCAGCCTCGACTCCTCATAAAGCTGTCTGATAGGCTTACCCTATCCTTTTTACTCTAACCCCCTGTTATAGATTTCTTCTATACCCGAAACTCCCTATCGAATGCGTCTAGGATCTGTAAAGGATAAAGATGGGTTGACCGGGGGAGATTACTTTGCCTCACCCTATTGAATCTGTGATGCCTCATTAGAATCTGACTCTGTATGAGTAGGATTCATCTGTGGTGAATTACGAGTTGACTTATCTCTATAACCCTCCTCTTCAAACTGGGAGGAACTCTTAAGTATCATATGCGTTAGTGCAGCTCTAGCTCTGGTTTGAAGCACATTTGCCTCCGGGGCAATTCAGACTCTATAGTCCTCCTCGAATCCCTCCTTCTGCTCAGTATCTGAGGCCTCTTCTATTAGCTTCCTATGAAAGGCCCAGATAGCATTTTTATCATTTGGAGGCATTGTACGTGAAAATTACACCCCATACCATGAATGAGCACCATAGTTACAACGATCATCAGAACACAAACAGAGAAAACAACAAGAAAAAACAAGAACAAAAAGTAAACACAGAAAAATTTTGACACTGCATCAGCTGTTGATGTATAGGTACAAGTCATAGGTACAACTCGTAGGGTGACCTATGAGTCATAGTCTAGGCTCGTAGCAATTTTCAGAATCCTTTTAAAGCATAAGACAAGTCCTACGAGTCTCTCACTATAGTTTGTAGTGGACATTACAACCCGTAGATGGGTTTCATATGGTAAATATTAAGGAACCATAGGTGCCTGTTGTTCCCTACGAAGGGCCACTATGACCCATAGGACCTCTTAAGGGTCATGGAAGGCCTCGTAGTAGGAAACAACAGGCACCTATGGTGCTTGTAACTTCACCAAACAAACTACCATCAAGCAAACAAAACTCAAACATCATTTGAAGCAATTCACTCAATCAATTCAACAGGTATGTCAAATATGATCCTAGTCATGAACAGTCAAATCACAATTATCCTACCAATTGTATCAATAATTGACAAACAAACAACAACTTCCCAATAGATACGGTTCATAGGTATGACTCGTAAAGTGACCTACGAGTCATATTCGAGCTTTAATAGTCAGCACTTGACATTGTGGACTTGACTGCTATGATCCATTGCTATGAGTTATGGTCTGCTCCACGCTCGTAGGGTCTTCTCGTAGTATTTAGTCGTAGTTCTTGGTGCAAATTTTTTCTACACTGTTTCTGGCTACAAGGCCCCCTCCTATGAGTCATCCTGAGATCTATGACTCATAGGTTGGACTTGTATAACTGACCTTTACTTTGAAAATTTCTAATTATTGAACACTATTTCTGGCTATAAGGGAAGACTACGAGTCGTAGCTTGGGTTACGACTTATAAGGTCGCTCGTATGTCCTGAACTTCAGCAAAATCTGTAATTTTCTCCCAAGATCATGCCAACCTGTATTTTAGACGAGAACAATACAAAAACACATAAAACCATAGAAAGCTGCATTAATAGCATGCGAAATCCTATGTTTTAGGCATCAAATGTGCTGTAATTTGACAACACATCACCCGTCCCAAGGCCTCCTCCTCCTTTCCCTTAAAGACTCAAAAAGAGGGAGGTGGAAGGCAAGTTGAAGAACTCTATCTCTACGCTTAAGCAACTATCCATGAACTTCCCTCTTATTGAAGCTTTGGAGAAAATGTTAGGTCAAGCAAAGTATATGAAGGATTTAGTTACCAAGAAGCATACTGTGACTCAGGAGCTTTCTCAAGAGCTTCAACATTGCAGTATCATCACTATTAAGTCCTTGGCTCAAGCATGAAGACCCAGGTGCTTTCACTATACCTTGCACTATAGGTAATATGGAGTTTGTAAGGGCGCTTTGTGATTTAGGTGCTAGTATCAATTTGATGCCTCTTGCTGTCTATAAGAAGCTTAGATTGGGAGCCCCTACCCCTACTAATATATGGTTATTGATAGTAGATAGAACGGTGAAGAAACCTGTGGGGATGCTTTATTATGTTTTGGTAAAGGTGGAAACATTTATATATCCTGCAGACTTTGTGATTCTCGAACGTGAGGTTGATTTTGAAGTTTCAATCGTCTTTGGAAGACCATTCCTAGCCACGAGACAAGCTCTAGTAGATAGGGAATGTCATGCCCCAAAGTTCCGTTAGGGCGGACTGGCACCCGTTGCCGATAAGGCTCGGAAGAACTAACCTGTGTCTATGCGTTTTCTATATATACTATGAGGGGTTTCTACATTTGACATGCCTTTAATAAGATTAATAGTGATAACAAGCCAAAAAGAAATACATATGACTATGCCGTTGGGGCCTCAGTGTCTATAGTATGAGACATGACTTCACTTTACTTTACATAGTCTACAAAGCCTCTAAATAAAGAAAACATCTGATAACGGTCGGTACAAGCCCCGCCTTAACAAACTGTGCAATAAAAATATGTAAGCTCTAGACATATACAAGCCCCGAAGCAATCTGGAGCTTGGTGACAGTAGTTGAATATCCCGTACTCCTAATGGGGAGATCTACTAACACCTGTACCTGCAGCATGAAATGCAGGTCCCCCGTAAGGGACGTCAGTACGAGATAATGT